>JAZHYW010032606.1:0-20360 GCA_037355805.1 Ixodes ricinus
CCTCTCTCGCCGATAACGAGCGCCACGGCTGGCGCTGCGGGGTAAAGTAGAACCATCGCCGCTCGCCGGCGGAGTGAGGCATGCGGCAGGCCGCTCCCAAGGGGAGTCCTAATCAAGCGGCCGTGTCAGAACAGAGTTACGTGATATACGTGCCGATTTAAAAGAGTTAACGGAAATAAAAAAAGGAATGAGCTTTATTAACCAGGAGCATGAATCAATGAAGCAGGCACTCGCTTTAATCAAGAAAGAGAACTCTGGCCTGAAGAAAGAAAACGCTGAACTGAACGATAAATGCGGTGAACTGGCCAGAGCGCTGAAGGAAACCGAAAACAGGTTAGTCAGCTGCGAGCAATACTCACGCAACAACAACCTCGAGGTGAAGGGAATCCCGAAAGACCAAGCCGAAAATGTCGACCAGCTGATAAGTAAACTCGGTGAAGTAATCGGCGAGCCGATAACCAAGGCGGATGTTGAGGCATGCCACCGCGTGCCGACTAGAGATAGGGAAAAGAGCAATATCATTGTTCGCTTCCAGAACCGTAATAAGCGTGACTGTGTCCTGGAAAAGGCAAAGAAAAAACGAATCTCGTGTTGTGACCTTGGCCTCTCAATGGAGGCTCCAGTTTATGTAAACGAGCATTTGTGCCCGTATCTGAAGAAACTGCTTGGGATGACGATATCTAAGAAACGTGAGCATCGTTGGCTATATGTGTGGGTTCGAAACGGAAAGATATTTGCAAAAAAAGCGGGCGACACCCCTGTTATCACAATTTTGAAAGAGGATGACCTGAGTCAGATTTGTTAAATAATGTTGGTTGTTTTCTGCGAGTGTACTGGATCATTATGGCAGAGAACCTTGATGTGTTGACGCCTGACCAATTGAAATTTTTTATGAATAAAGGAGGTAGAAATACTTTCAGTTTTTTTCATTTAAATGTACAATCTGCCAGGACCAAGGGAGATGACTTAATGATACTTTTTGATTCCGTTCAAAGTTCGTTTAATATTATTATGTTAACAGAAACATGGTATAAAGATGATGATGATTTTTTTTGTACTTCCTGGATATAACCATTTTTATTTAAATCGTGGGTATGGACGTGGTGGCGGTGTCTCGTTGCAGGCAAACTTTTCTGACCTCGAAATTCTTTCCGATTATTCTATCGTGACACGGAACTATGAAATACTTTGTGTTAGAAGAAAACGGGACATATTTTCTGTTTTGTATCGTCCACCTGGCGGAAACGTTGAAGTATTTTTAAATTTTTTAGAAACATTATTTTGTTTTGCAAATGAGGAAGGATGTACGCTCTTTCTTGGTGGAGATGTGAATATAAATCTGCTAGAGGAATCGCGTCTTCGAGATGACTTTCTTACTTTACTTACGTCTAACAACTTTTGTAATGTCATTGTCCCTCCCACTCGTGTCACAACCACGTCATCAACATTGATTGATGTGTTTGTGACTAATTGCGAGGAAAGTCTCATTAGTGCTGGTGTTTTAGGTTATGGTCTAAGTGATCACTTACCAATTATTATGTTTATACACAAAACTGCGCCCCAGGCCGCTGAGCTTGTTAATAAAGATAAGGCACCCACTAACATGACCCGAAGTATAAATCCCACTACACTAGAACAATTCCGATTAACTATTTCTAGCACTAATTGGGACTCTGTATTCTCTGCAACAACTGCCAATGAAGCGTACAATGAATTTTTGAATATTTTCAAAAATATTTACGACAAGTGTTTTCCGTATAAACAAATAAAACAGTTAAAAAAAACCGCAAGCCCTGGGTAAATAGAAAGTGCTGGAAAATGATTCAGAAAAAAAAAAACTCTATAATGTCTTCCTTAAAACAAAAGCACCTGAGGACCTTGCTCTTTTTAAACAATTTAGAAATACATTGAACAATGCTCTGCGTCAGGCAAAACAAACCTACCTTAATAATTTATTCAACGAGTCATGCATGGATAGAACAGATGTGGTATGGAAACGGCTAAATGAAGTATTAAAACGGTGTCCCTCTAAACCAGCTATACACGTAATACAACGAGATGGGGTAACATTGCAAGGAAAAGTTCTCGCTGAAGCTTTCAATAGTTATTTGACTAACCTTGTCAGTAGCATACATATACCTTCATCAATGGCGTATATGAAGCCTAGAAACGAACACAGCGCAGTTTTCTTTCCAACGGATCAAAATGAGATAACTTTAATTATGTCATCTCTTAAAAATAGCAACTCCTGTGATATAGACGATTTGCAGATAAAACCAATTAAGCACGTTTTGGACGTTCTGTCACCTGTATTAACACACATTATGAACTTCTCATTGTCCAGTGGTATTTTTCCTAAAAAGATGCAAACTGCAAAAGTTATTGTTTTGTTTAAAGGAGGGAACAAAAATGAATATTCGAATTATAGGCCAATATCAATACTACCTGTGTTTTCGAAATGCCTTGAAAAGATTATTCACAATAGAGTCACAAGTTTCTGCACTAAATTTTCATTAATTTCTGACTCACAGTACGGCTTTCGCAGAGGTCGATCAACGGAGTTCGCCTTGCTAGAACAGAAGGAGTTAATTTTAAAGTCGTTTGAAGAAAAAAGTTAACTTTAGGCGTCTTCATCGATTTTTCGAAGGCGTTCGACCGTATTGACCATACTACCCTAATAAAAAAGCTTGAATGCTATGGAATTCGCGGTGTACCTTTAAATCTTTTACAATCATACTTTAAATTTCGCCAGCAATATGTTGTAATAAATGGACAGAGTTCTTCTGTCCTACCCATTAGAGCTGGAGTACCGCAAGGTAGCATTTTAGGTCCTTTGTTATTTAATCTATACATAAACGATATTGTTAATATCAGTAAAGCCCCATCCTTCATCATTTATGCCGATGATACCAGTCTATTTTTTTCAGGTACAGATATAGAAGACCTTGTTAAAGAAACGAATGCTTCACTAGAGAAGCTATATGATTGGAGTGAAGTTAACTCGCTAATAATCAACACGAGCAAAAGCAAGGCTGTCCTTTTTAAACCTAAGAATAGACATGTTTCTTTTTCTTTTAATATTATCTTGGGCCCTTCTGTCATAGAAATTGTGCCAAACGTCAAAACGCTCGGAGTCTATTTTAATGAACAGATGTCTTGGGATTACTCACGTTAATTATGTTGTTAAAAAGCTATCAAGAGTGCTTGGGAAACTATGTCAATTCAGAAATTTATTGCCTCGTCACATAAAAATGCTTATATACAGAGCCCTTTTTGTACCCCATCTGAACTACTGTAATTTAGTGTGGTGTACCACATCTCTGTCAAATGCTAACAAATTACACCTTCTTGAAAAAAGGCTGTTCGCACAATATTGAATGTTCCTTTCGATACACATACACCTCCATTATTTAAAGAACTTCGTCTAATAACTGTCCCTAGACCTATATGAGTATACTCTACTAACACGATATAGATCAGCCCTCCGTTCTAACGAGCCTTTCCTAGGACATATTTCAAACCTAACACCAAATATCCGGGTATATGACGTTCGTGAGGGGGAGCATTGGAAAATACCAACAAATCGCACAAATTACGGTTTCCAAATGCTAAGGTACAATCTTCCATTTGTTCTAAATAAACTTCAGAAGCATAATTTGACAAATATCGAGAAACTGAATCTTAGTACAATTAGAAATTTTTTCCTGCATTAAAATTTCGCTTGTATTGTGGGGTCGTGTGTTCTGTATGTTTCAGTTATCCTAGAGGTAGTACGATTATTATTTTTAGTCCTGTCATGTACCTATATATGTTATGTACCTAAATATGTTGTCATGTGCCTTATATATATATATATATGTGTGTGTGTATATGTATGTATATGCGTGTATATATGTGTGTACATATATGTGCATATATACATATATGTATATATTTTTGCTGTCTTTGATAGCGTGATAAACTGATTCAATTCGTTCAGGTCCTTTCTTTTTTGCTTAATGTTAAAAGTTGAAAACTGAATATTATTATTTGATGTGTAGTATGTCGCCGTGTGCCAATTGTAAGGCTGCAGAGGCCTTGTCAAGTCAAACTTTTGACTTTTTGCCCCTGCAGCCTACATCAGTTTCTGATGTGAAATAAAGGATTGATTGATTGATGGATATATATTTGTATCAAGGGCTTCTTTTGGTTTTTTTGTTTTTGTTTTTGTAAGCCGGAGTTTGATCATTTAGAATTTGTTTATTTCATCATGTTCGCGAAAGTCCGAAATATTGTCTTCAATTGAAGTTTAAGTGCGAAAAACAAATCGAAGATTTCGAACAAGTTTGAAAAAGTTCGAGGATTTCGAACTTAATTTTGAAGTCTCAATCTCACTGTCGAAGATTGAAATCCGCAGTTCTAAATTAGGTTGTCACGAATTCCTTAAATATAATTGTGGAATTCACCACAAACTTAACGTATAATGTTGCGCATTTCATTTATGCCGTAAACAATTATTCCTGTTCAGTACTGCGGTACTTCTGGTACCTGTTCTACTCGTTCTGTATCGTAACTCATGAAACAAGTGTTGAACTGGTTTAACAGTTCAATAAAAAGCCTTGAGGCTGTCCGGTTAACCCATTTATTGCAAACTAAAAACAATCTGATCAAATCTCAAATAAATGAGATGCTGGACGCAAGAACAAAATACACAGGATGACGCATGCATAAAGAGGCATCCGCACCTCCCGAAAGTTTTATGTTCCTCTGGGAGTTTTTTTTTCTTAGTGGGATGGTACAACTAACTTGGGCTCTGTGGATATCTAGACTGAGTGTAGTTGGTCAGCCATTTTAAAGTTGCGAAGAGTACCTCGCTTTAGATGAGAAATTAAGCCAGTGCAGTACAACCGCTAGCCTGGGGTCTTTACCATGCCCCACGCAGTAGTGATACAAGACCGCACGCCGGTACGATGATCATCCAGATCGAAGCGGGCAGGGATGGGGATTGAACCCAGGATGCCTGGGTTCTGCAGCGCGAGCTTCGCTTCACGAGCTCCGAGCTGGTGTGCGCAAGGCCACTCGGCCACCGATCCCCAGCCCGCCCCCCCCTTTTCGCACTGTTGCGTTTGTGTGCGTTTGACTGCGTTGCGGCTACGACACACCAGGAAATCCCTGGTTCTTATGTCACGTGCCAAGCTACTGCTTGAATTTGATTCCACACTTCATACAAAGCACAGATCTGCCGGTG
The DNA here is from genome assembly GCA_037355805.1 of Ixodes ricinus. Lineage (NCBI taxonomy): Eukaryota > Metazoa > Arthropoda > Arachnida > Ixodida > Ixodidae > Ixodes > Ixodes ricinus. The sequence continues at coordinate 5,228 of JAZHYW010032606.1, forward strand.
GCTCGCTTTTGTTTCTCGACGCAACGCAGTCAAACGCTCTCAAACGGCGCTGTGCGTAGGGGCCTTTACGACAGAGTGCCTCGGTTGAAGTTCAAACCTGCAGACCAGAGATCAGTTGAACCGCAGCTTACATGGGGGAAACTTTAGGAGTTGTACACGGGAAAGGTTGTGTGCCGAAGCCAGGGTTAAGAAGGTTCCAGTTACGAGGCCGAGGCCTTTCCATAAGCGACTGTTCGGCGCTTTAAAAGCGAATCGTCAGTGGCACGACCGTATAGGTGAAACTACAGTGCAATTTCCACTCCAATCAACACAGTGTTTTTTTGTTTGTTTTCTAAATATTACTTGCCGAAAACTTTTAGGGGTGAACTCGGTTCGAACTTGGTCGAAATTTTGCTCAGAAGTTCGAAGTTTGACGAGCTTTTAAACTCAGCAGGCTTGAAAGTTCCAAAATCGTCGAATTTTTAAGACGTAAATTTGAATGTTCGAAACTTAAATTTCGTTGCAGTTAAATTCCGCTGCTATATTTGGAGCGATTCAAAACCGCTCCATGCTCGCGCGTTTAGAGCTGCGCATGCTAGCTCACGTTTGCACGTGCATAAAGATAACAAAAAAAAACATCTTTTGCAACCTAAATAAAAGAGGCAGCAATAGACCTTTCCAAAAAAGAGCGTGTGGCCGGTGCCATCTTGACTGTTCGTGCGTATGGCGCGTGCTTTCCTCGCTTTCCGAAGCGACGAACACGCACGTGCGGAGCTGTGAAGACCGCACGCGGGACTGCGATTTTGTAAACATTAAAAAAGTCTATAGATAGTGGAAAAACATCTCATTTTTGATAATAGGACCTCCTCGCCTGAAGAGTACAAAGTACTGGTGGTATTAGTCATGGCTACTTCATATAAAATTGACAGGTTAGTTAAATACGGCAAGCAAAAATAAGAATGAAAAGAAATTACAGGAGGCCACTTAAGATTGCCTATATGTAGGAATGCGAAAGCATTCGTACATGTAGCGTATTCCTCCAAGCTGCGCGCCCCGCTATCCTCTGCAGAGGCCAGCCGGGAAGCCTGTACGGACGGCGACTGGCCGGGCTTAGGGAGAGGCAGGTATGCACTGCTTCGGCGGCGCCTGGGAGCAGCGACAGTGGAGGGCTTCTCTTTGGGGTGGCGTCCCTTGGAACTAACCGTGCGCGGGCCGCGTCGCAGCCATTTTTAGAGCCGTTCCGGGGAGGGAATTTCTCTGCCGTTTTTTGCGGTTACGGACAACGCCGGCTTTGCTCTATAGGACAGTTAATGCTTTGGCAATAAAAGCGCTCCGTAACCGCTTTAAATATACCCGCGGAATTTGCCATTAGCGCAAAGAAACACTGTATACTATATACTTTCTTCGGCAGACACCCCTCATTGGTGATAGTTACCTTGCAGCTGGGTCTCGTCAAGTTGTCCGTGTTGCAGAGTTTTACTCCTGTTTCCTTCCTCTTGATATTAAAAATGAACCATCAGTTGATATCCTTATTTATTCAATCGTTCATTCACAAGATAAAAAAAATAGGGGCGTGCCCTGCGCGCGCTCAACTTTTTGGTGTTGGGATTCCGACAGATATAATCAACATCTTCGGTGGACTGCCAAAATTTACGGAACAAAACTTTTTTTTTCTTTTCAGAAATACCCACGTCAATTCTTCTGTTAAATATGTCGGTCCTGAGGGAGGCGCTGAAAGTTACTACTGCTGTCTTGAAATCCGGAAGTCGTCATCTGAAGGACGTTTCACATAAGACAAGGTTAGAATGCTTAGATCATTTTTATTGTTGGGAGCAAGTACGACGAGTGTGCAAGTCTAAGAATCCAGTGTGTAGATGACGGAATCGCCGAGGCTCGACGAACGCGGCTATATCGGTCAAATTAGGGTCGAGAGTGCGCCTCCTCACCGAGAGCATACTTACAAGAATGCTGCGATTCTTGCTTCCAAGTGAGGCAGACTGCACATGAAGGAAACTCTTGGTAACCTTGCAATGGCACGTGCTTGAACAACGACGGTGAAACGAAAACAATACATGGGGCAATACCGCCTATTTTCCGTTCCTTCTAAAGCCGTAGTGACACGGCTTGTTGATCATACACCAGACACGGTGCGCTGTAGACACAATGGCCGAATTTTCTACGGACACGCCTCACGCGAAATATGTGTGCTTCGAACATGTCTGTAGACTGTCTTTTGTATGATATAGACCATTCAATCTAGCGCTCTGAGGGCGGCGCCATGGATGGATGGATGGATGGATGGATGGGGCTGAACCCTTTGAATCGGGCGGCGGCTTGCGCCACCTAGCCAGTATTTTTTTTAAGCTATTTAATTTACGAGTTACAAATCTAGATATTTAGTCTTAAAAGCTACGGTCCGTACGACGGAGGCGCTCTATGCAACCGGGTGCACACACCTTCCGCCCTACGGGTCGCCCGGAAGGGAATAGGAAAATATTCACCCTTCCCTTGACCTATGCCACCAGTCAGATAATCTCTTCTTGGTTATCTCCACCTTCCCCATGTCTATTTTCCCCTCACTATCCCTAAATCCCAGTGCGGTTGTTATATTAATAGGCTCTTCAGCCACTACAGGGTGAAGCCCCTTACAGTAAAGTATCAAATGTTCAGCCGTCTCCTCCTCCTCTCCGCAAGCTCCACACACGGTATCTACCTCCTGATATCTAGCTCTATATGTCTTAGTCCGCAACACTCCCGTTCTGGCTTCAAATAGCAGGGAACTCCCCTTGAATTATCATAGAGACTCTCTTTATCGATATCTGTCTTCCACAACCTGTACATCTCCAATGCTGATTTTGTTTGCATACCGGCTTCCCATACTTCTCTCTGTTTCCTTAACCTTCTTTTGAACTGTCATTTCCTGACCCACCTCCCCACTGTTGCCCACCTATTTTGCCCACCCATTTTGTTAGACCGCAGCGCCCTCTCCACACATCCGGGAAGTTCAGCAGGCTCGGCGGGGTAAAACGAAAGAGAAGGCACGCGCCCCACTCTGCTAGCAGACGACAAACCGGTAGGTTGCCGTTCTCCATCTTTGGGCTGTACCGGCGGGCTGTACCGAACATCGTACTCTCGCTCGTGGCTGCCGTTATGAGGTGGTTCGCCTTCTGAGAATATTTACGGCTACTCCAAAATCAGCCTTTAGCGCTCTGTTGTTTTATTTAAGCAAATGATCAACTAGCGTTAGCGTATCTTTGTTCCGTTACTTCAATAGCAGTGGAGTCAGCCGGCACCTCAACCACTGCGCCTATTGGGCCAGAAGAGTAGTTTTTATTTATTATTCCATACTTCCACTCATTGTTGCTAAAGGCCTATAGCAGTGCGAACTTTGTATAGTAAGAAGACTACAGCAACCGGATTTACTTTTCGCCGGAGGACCGGCCACTCTGACACAAAGTTTTCCTTTTTTTTTTATTCGCTCGCAGGTAACATTGCGCTTAGACTCGGTTTGTCTCTTTATCGAGCATAGCCTTACACGATAACTTGCATATCAAAATCCGCGCATCTACGCTTGAAATTTCCAGAATGACGCGATTTTAAACCGTGTTTGAACGCCATCCGGATGTTAGGTACAGGCTCAGCATTGTATCAGGTAATGGGCCACAGTTCGTCTCTCAAGAGTTCAAGAACTTTGTCAAGACAAACGGTATTTTGCACGTTACGTCTGCACCGTATCACCGGTCGACTAACGGATTGGCAGAACGATTCATCCAGGCCATGAAGAACCACTTAAAGAAGACAACGTCTGGGGCGTCTATTGACGCCAAGGTTTCAAGGTTTCTTCTATCCTACAGAAACACGACTCATCCAACAACTAAACAGTCTCAGACCAATCTAATGATACGGAGAAAGCTCTGAACCAGGCTAGATCTTCTGAAGCCCACCATTTCGAACACAGTGGCGAGGTCTCAGTTCAAAAAATGGTGTCGGTTTTTGCTAGATTCAGACATAGAAGAATTTGAGAAGATGCAAATGACAAAGAGAAGGCAGAACGCTTGTCCCTTTAACTCACGGGCTTTGTTTTTGATATTCTAAAAGAAGCATATGCAACCGCAATAAAAAGATTATGTTTAATAAATGTCATATAACGGTGGCAGAAATATAAGTAAAGCACATCCCACACTTTTTTCGCCTTGTGTGTTTTCACAGAAGCAGGCCAAAGGAAAAGCCCGCTCGGGTTGCTTCATTGAAGCGCTGTTAAGACTTGGAAGGTAAAATTGCCGAACGTTAATAGAAGCTCATCTCGCATCTTGCCAGCACGCGCGCCTGTACTCTATCCCACAAATGTCAGCAGTAAAGACAAAGGCAGAGGCGCGTGAGCCTAACTCAGCAGTTTTGTTAGTACATGCACTCGTGCACATGAGGCACTTTTGGTACTTTCTAAAGCCATTCACTCGTGACCATGACTTTCACTGCACTGTAGATGTTTGTGAAACTTAAGATTAAAAATATTCCTCGCGTTTTTTCTATTTTATTTTTGCGGTTCTGTTTTTAGAGCGCCAGGCGCTGTGAATATCCGATTCGCTCAAGAAAGTTAGCGAGGGAAGCTGCTGCAATAGCTTTCTGATTTTAGCCGCTGTGTGCCGTTGATTTTGCTGGAGTCGCCAAATGTCTTGACCGCACGTTCCTGCTGGTTCGTTGGCTTTTCCCCTAGCAGTACGCGTGACGTTTACTTCCCAGCAGCTGTGATGCACTGCGACCTTGCTGCAGCCCAGCACATCCGGTGCATTTCAGCCGGATGGAAAGTTCATTGCGGTTAAATGGGGCGGCTCTCGTGTCACTCTTTTTCTTCTTTATTTTAGGAATACTGAGTCTATCGACTGAAAGATGCAGCTCGTCGTGCACATACTTTTAAATATAAATAAAAAAACGAACTCCAAAAAGCAATTAGACATTTCGTTGTAATTGTTTTTTTTTCAAGATTTCCTTTTATATAAAAGTTGTGAAATCTACTCTAGTACAGTTTGTGCGGGTGATTTATACGATGAGAGGAATATATTTTTAGCGGCTAATTGTCACAAAAGTCGAATATTATTAAACGAAGCGTCACCAAAAACTACTAAATAAGCCAACATTGTCACGGATAAAAGCCCTAGAGGATAAATATTGAACTGAACATAAAAGGTTTAATAGGCAAACTTGTGCCAAACAAAAAAAGAAAACGAACGTCGAGGCAGCAGATAAACTGACGGCGATTTGGCGGCGTAAGAGTAAGCGCGCGCCAGACTGACTCGACAAGGTCCCGCGCAGCTCCTTATCTAGTATGCGTGACTTCCTCGAAAATTCGACAAAGAAGCTTGGAGCGTCGCGCGGTCGGGGCGAGAATGAACAGGCACTTTCGAGAACAAGAAAACAGCAACGAATCATGAAAGTTACGTCCGGAGCAAGAATAAACACGATCTTCGAGAAATCCGTGACCGAGCGCTGCTTTCGCCCCTGCGGGCGGCGATATTCGAAAGGTTTGAAGCGCATGGGAACTACGGTATAGACTTATTGCTAAATTACCCAAGCATCAAGGAGAATGCAGGGAATGGTGTTCCAAGCACAGCACGTGTTGCGTCGGCAGCAGTAACTGTTCTAAAGCAAAGCCTAAACAAATGGCATCTTGCACGCGCGTTTCATCAACGCTTTATTTTGGTTATTTACTTCGAATCTTTTATATGGGGAAGGCGTGCGCGTGTGGCGCGTGGAACACCAATCCCTGCATTCTCCTTGATGCTTGGGTAATTTAGCAATAGGTCTATTGCGCTCGGAAGATTTGAAGCGCGGAAGTACGGAAGCGCATGGGAAGCACGCGGATGTGTTTTCATCCGCGTTTTCGCTGCCGCCGACCTCCTGCCGGTTGCACGAGTCATGAATTTAACGAAGCACTACTCTGCTTCCCACGCGCTCTGAATCTTTCTGAAATTTGCTGATATAGTGGTTTTTGATCCGCCCTGCAAGTTTCAAATTATAACAATAGGTTTATTTTCACGAATAAAACATTTAATAATTAAGCTTACTTCATTATACGACTACCGTGACCATTGGTCTCCTATATTACACTCCTCTAGCCTTATAAGTTAACTCATCCGCACAGACCGAATCTGTGAGATAAAAGTGTGTGTGTGTGTGAGGGGGGGGAGGGGCGGGATGCTGAGGCGGTTTAGATGTTCATGACCTCGGGCGTGGAGGGGGGGAGGTCAAAATGCTTTTGTATATTATATGTTCGGCTGGACGTCGAAAAGGGGAGGGAGGGGGCTGAAGCTTCATAAGCTTCCCCCCCCCTCATGGCTACACCACTGACCCTGGTAGACACTGTTGCGGACTCAGTGCCACCAATCCTAGGGATTTTCGGAGATCTTTTATGGAAGAAATAAAGTTCTTCACATCTTGTGTTTGTTATTACTAGGCAGGCGTTATTTTGTTTTTAAAAATTTGTGCAAAGTGCAATTGTTTCTATTTGTGACATTCCACAAAAGGTTTCTGAGCTGTGGATATTTATACAGGAAGTTTAGTAGAATGTCTTGAATAGCTAAGTTGACATGGCATGCTTTCTGTCGAGAATATTTGAACGTAACTAAAGTCAGGTGGTGACAAATGCACGAAGTGCCATTTATTCATTCATTCTCACAAGTTGTCTTCAGAACTATTTAAGTTCTTACGAAAGTAGTGTATTTACAACATTCCCAGCATACTCGGCTCACAAGTTAGGTCCCCGACAACGATTTTCAAGCCAAAATATAACGATAATTTCAACATTTACGTTAACAAAGGAATTTCCCACAAATCGAGGGAATTTTCGGAAACATTTTAGGAAGAGGTGGCACCGGAGGCTGACAGCTCTGTGCCTACCGTACTGTCGCAACCCCGAAAGCTTAGCAGGCGTGAAGCTCCGCAGGTTTCGTCGATGCACCTGGAAATACAACGCCGTCAGACATTAATAAATGCGTCAATGTGCAAAATAAATATTGCGTTCAAATTACACGACTCGAAATAGATTTCTAACGCACGCCGAATCGGACAGTTTGGACGCGCATGTATCTCGCGCTTTCATGCACGACCAAACGACCGGCTAGCCGTAAGCCGTGTCGGAAGGACGGCCAAACCTGATCGGTCGTCTGTCAATCACTGCATTGTGGGCATTCCGTGAGGCCTCGGTTTACCTGCGCCCGATCGGGTTTTGGTCCTTATTGTTTTTGACACGTCGCACGACAAACAGACGGATGTTTGTTCGTGCATGGCTTGGTTGACCGGGCCTCCAGTGGTTATCACCTGCTAGTAAAGAAGAAAACAAAAACGCGATGACGTCATTTTGCTAGTCATCGATAAGCTGGAAGCAGTTATCCAGGTGCGAGGATTTAAAAAAGTAGCTTCAGCAGGGCACGGAGAGGCTGCCACACAGGTGGTGGAAGGGCATTCGGCAACAAGGTGGAGTCTGTCGTTAAGGTGGTCATATGTGCCGATACCTAAATAATTTGTTTCCGCAGCAAAAAAGGATATCTAATATATACATATATATTGTAATACAAAATGGTACGCCCCTTGTACAAAATACCGTATTACAGGCACTGCCTGGAAGGTGCGTTTCTTCCTTGTATGACGGTCCCTCTCACAAAAGCCATAGTCACACTGCTAATACATCACGAAAAAAGAAATCTGCAGATACAGTTTTGTCTGTTTCTTTCTTGCGTACATCTAGACACCCCAAGCAAAAGGCAGATGGATTTGTTAATTAATATTAGTGGTTGTACAAATGTCATAAAATCACCCACAAGAATTACGGTTGACTCTTCAACACTCCTCGATCTGTTTATTACAAATTTTGACGTAACCTGCATAAAATCAGGGATATTATGTACAGATATAAGTGACCATCTGGGCGTGTTCATGTGCATAAAACAATATATAGCTAAAACTACGAAGAAGCGGTTTGGTGCACCTTTTCAAAATATTACAGCGAATAGCCTTTCTGAATTTAGAAATAAATTTTTGGAGATGGACTGGAGCCAGGTCTATGAGGAAGTAGACGCGAACAAAGCATATAACCTGTTCTTGAACACGTTTAAGGGAACATACAAAACGTGCTTTCCATATAAATCTATTGAATTTTCGAAAAGAAATCGTAAACCATAGATAACCCCAGAACGTTTGTTTAAAATTAATAGGAAAAATGTTTTGTACAAGATATTCGTAAACACTAAGGACCCTGAACATCTTAAAGCATTTAAATCATACCGTAACATACTTACAAGGGAATTAAGAAATGCTAGAGCAAAGTACTTTAATAACTATTTTGTGTCAACAGCAATGCGAAGAGACGTCACGAGGAAAAAGCTTAACAATGTCCTGAATCGTTCACGCGAAATAAAGCAAATTGAGAAAATCCTGCCGGTATAATGTAGGACTTACAGAAACATTACTAGTAAATGCTTTTAATGACCACTTAGTAAATTTGGCAAAAGGTAATCTAGGCGAAAACGCTTGCGCGTATATTGAACGGAAAAATGAAAGTACGATGTTTCTTGAGCCAGTTTTGAATATGGAGGTGATACACACATTTTTGTCTTTTAAAAATAGTACAAGCTGTGATGCTGATGATATGCAGATAGGTCCGATAAAACATGTAATGGATATCATACCACCCTGTCTGACATTCATTTTTAATCTCTGTTTCCAGCTCGGGGTGTTTTCAAAAAATATGCAGATAGCTAAGGTCAGAGTATTGTATAAAAAGGGTGACAAGAACGACATGGCAAACTACAGGCCTATTTCTATCTTACCGGTGTTTTCGAAAGGCTTTGAAAAAATATTGCTTTCACGCCTGGTGAAGTTTTCAGATAAGCAAAGTATAATCAATCCTTTGAAGTTTGGTTTCCGTAAAGGCCGGTCTACTGAGCTTGCTCTTTTAGAGCAAAAAGAATATATTTTGGGAAACTTTGAGCAGAAAAAATGACCCTTGGAATATTTATAGATTTTAGATTAAGCATTCGATCATCTAAATTATAATCTGTTAATAAAAATCTAGAAGCATATGGTTTTCGTGGACAGGTATCAACATTAATTGCGTCATATCTTTCACATCGTAAGCAATACGTCCATATAAATGGCTATTCTTCTAATATAAAACCAATTGAATCTGGAGTTCCTCAAGGAAGTATTCTAGGTCCTTTTTGTATAATTTATATGTCAATGATATCGTGAACTTAAAAAAAAAATCAAATATGTCATTTACGCGGACGATACTAGTTTACTATTTCAAGGTAATAACTGTAATGAACTAATAAACAGCACAAATAAAAATCTTCAAGACCTTGTTAAGTGGTGTAGCTGTAATGTTCTAAAAATCAATGAAAATAAAACAAAAGCGGTTTTATTTTCACCCAAAAACAAGAATGTTACTTTTACTTCTGATATCGTTTTAAATTGACTAAAATTGAAGTCCTCACTAGCTTTAAGACTCTTGGTGTTGTATTCACGGATCAAATGCGATGGGACGATCATATTAATTATATTTTGCTTAAACTATCGCGTGTTGTTGGTTTCATGTATTGACACCGCCATCTTTTGAGAAGAAGTGTCAAACGTTTTATTTATAACTTTTATATTTTCTCTGATATAAACTACTGCCACCTTGTTTGGGGTAATAGTAACAAGTACAGACTTAAATAAACTACTTCTGTTGCAGAACAAAATGCTAAGAAACATTTCCAATGTCCCATACGACCACCCTAGTAAACCCTTATTTAAAAGTATAAAATTGATTAATGTTAATAGTATATATAAAAATCGTTTGTGTATGTGTTATAAATCTGAAGTGCAAAAAAACATCTTAACTTGATTTACCTGGCTTCTCTCGCTCCAAAAGTGCCAACTTACCTTACTTGGAGTTTGCAAAATTGGAAGTTACCCAATATTAGAACTGACCTATGCTGAGCAAATGTTATCTTATACGCTTCCATACCTACTTAATTTTCTTAGCTTAAAAAATATTGATCCTATTAAGTCATCGAGAAAAGATATTCGAGAATTTCTTTTCAATGTGGTTTTTTAGTAGTACTTTCCAGAGCTTTTGAGATGTATAATATTTTGTGTTTTCTTTGTATATATCTAAATGTATATATGTATGACACTTGCTTTGTATGTATCCTCTCAATGTATCTATGGCACGTATCATGCATTACATAAATATATAGTTACATAAACTCTCAATGTATGCATCATGTTACTAAAAAACGCTAATATTGCCGCCTGATTAGGTTTTGAATGTCATTGCGTCTTGTTTATTTTTTCTTGTGCCACTGCTGTTTGTGTGAGAGGGGGCCGGGATTCGTCAAGCTGCATGACGCAGCTTTTTTCCTCGGTCTCCTCCATCATTTGTTTGATGGAAAAATAAACATTATAATAATAATAATAATTATTATTATTATTATTATTTTGTTTATGTGTGCATGATCCATTATGAATTGACATCCATTATGAATTCACATCATGAACCAGCAAGACTGTTCTTCTACAATGTTCTTCTGTTCTTCTACAGATGTTGTGCACGCGATCCACAATTCTTCACCTTTAACAATCTTTCTCAAACTCTTTTTCAACTTTTTTTAAACTTTATGTGTGCTTTTTTGTAGATTATTTTTTGAGGGGGACCAGTCGTACAAGTCTTTAGGATCTTTGACAGCCCCGAAATGGTATTTCGAGAATTGGAGGCACGTGCAGTAAAATTATTATTATTATTATTATATTATATATAATAATAATAATCATGAAGAAGAAGAAGTCACAGGCCAGACATACCGTTCCATCAGTCTGTGCATTTTACACTGAAATGCCTTATCCACGGCCATAATTTGTCAGTTGGATGGTGGCTTCGACGACAGATTTTCATCTACGCAAGCCTCGAAACAGCCGGGCTCAACAGAACATTTCGTCAGCGCTGGAAGAATCCTTCCGCTTGGCAGCTGCAACGGAGCTCAAGAAGGCCTCTCAGCAACTACCGCTGTTCCAGTACCATGATGAGCGGCGGCTTTCTTCTGCAGCTGCACGAATCAGCTCGACCTAGCCCTGCGTGTCTGACGGCGTAATCGCTGGAACCCAGTCCTGCCGGCCAGTCGTTCAGTCGTAGCGCAGTTACTCACCATCCTGACCAGTTACCTGCCCCAGTGGCTCGCGTCGATACTTAGCGGGGTGCCTCGACCTCCCGACTACGTTTCACACACTTCACCGAATTCCTTTATGCATATGGAGTCCCCTACGGTCCGCATGATAGAGTGCACGGCATGTAGCAAGTCTATAAAGAACGATGGCAGGCACATGTCGTGTTCGGATTGCAAGTCCAAGAATGAAGTCGAGATTGCGGATTCCCCGTGTGCCGATACAAAGCCATTCCAATCGATGTCACCGAAATTGAAGTCACCACCAATAATAGCTATCTTGGAGTGAACCGCAAGTTTAGCAAACGTTTCCGCCAACTCCTCACAAACTCTATTCCCATACCAGGTGGTCTGTATACCACCACAAGATTTACTTCGGTCCTACCTACTTTAATTTTGCACCATTTGTCCTCTATATTAGAGGTACCTTGAATGTCAGTACAAACCAAAGTATCTTTGATAACAATAGCCACCCCACCACCCCTAGTCGTTCGATCATTTCGAAAAATCTTGTATCCAGGAGGAATGACTTCGCAATCAAGAACGAAGGAGTCAACCACGTCTCGGTTATCATTAAAACATCAGGATCATGCTCTATCAAAATGTGCTCAAGATCGACAATTTTATTCATAATGCTTCGTGCGTTCATGTTGATAACTGTCAGGTCGTTGTTGCAAGCAGGGTGACTCTGTCATTGGGCCTCGAGACGTTCGACTCTTTGCGGGGCTATTTCCTCCCTTTCGTTGCTATCTTCGTTCCAACGATATAGCGTGTCCCCAATTTTTAGCTTATCAAATGACATCGTCACTTTTTCCTTGTTCGCTCTATTTGCTCTGGCACTGTTCCATAGTTTATTTCACAAGCCTCGAACATGGGCAGAAAAATCCTGGTTTATGAAAATAGCTGTGCCCCTAAGCTTCCGCGAATTTCGAAGTACGTCATTCCTCTCCTTCAAGTCACTGAAACTTAAGAATGACAGGCCTGACCTTCCCCAAATAATTCCTTCCAAGCCTGCAGAACCCCTCAACACTCTTTACCTTAACTCCCAATTTGACTTCAAAAATGTCTTTAACTACAGCGTTCGTCAGCATTTGCTCGGTCTCATTGTCACCCTCTTTAATTCCGTACATTCTAAGGTTGTTGCGTCGGTCTCTATTCTCTAACTCATCGATCTTTCTTTCGAGTTTCTTGGTAGAGACCTCTTAGGTTCTTATTTTTTCTTGAGATTTTTCAAATTGAGCAGAGAGATCTTTCAAAGCCAAGGTGGACCCCTCAATTGCTTCTAGCCGCTTATCTAAGGATCCTAGTTTGTCTTTTAGCTCCGTGATGTCAGCTCCTATCTTTTTTTGCCCGTCAAGTATTTGCTCTAACGCGTCTGTCAGAGGGCCGGGGTTAAGTTCGACATCCCCACATAATTGCAGCAGCAAACAAAATACATTGAAACACTCATTTACACTATTCAAAACACAGCCGGGGCTCGGCAGCACCACTAGCACAACAGAGTTGTCACGTAGTGATTTGAACAAATAGCGGTTTTTACCAACCTGCGTGAAGAACAGGAGTGGATTATTCATCCTGCTTGGTTTGGTGCCAACGAGCCCACTGAAGGCAGCGGACGGACGCTCCCGGTTTTTGTAGAGCGCTGGTGACGTCACTGAGGACGACGATGCGTTGTCAAACTTGTGGCACGTTGCAGTCTCATCCCTGCTGCTGCTGCTGCTGCTTGCGTCCAGGCGTAGAAACCATTGCGACTCTACGTCTACGTCAGAATCTACTGCTCAGAGCGTTGTAAGACATAAGTCTAATCATATTGTTCGAAATATTTGTATAAACTAAAGTGATCGCCAGCGCCGTACTCGTACCGTAATGCACCAGACGAAACCCTTGACCTTAGAAACATAGAAAACGAAACCGTAAGGGGAGGATGATAAGCATCAGGGGTGACCAGCAGATCGTCTACACGAGCCACTTTCGAAGTAGGGATGTTAGATAAAACCAGATCAAGAACGTTACCGGAACAGTTCGCGAACATGTTGTGTTGCGTAAAATCGTTAAACTCTATGAAGTTAAACAAACAAGACGCTTTTTGACGTGTGCAGGAGCTTTCACTGACAATACGACCATTAATCCAGTCAACCTTCGGTAGATTAAAATTCCTGCATAGTTGCACGCGATATTTAGTAACGTCTATTTCATTTTCAAGAAAAATTAAAGGGGCTTACAAATAGAGCCGCATCTAAAGCGGGAGGAAAATAATATGCTCCAATTAGAAAGTTGAACCCGTCACCGGGGCCGGTTTTCTCGAAGCGATGGTAAACCCATTTTGGTAAACCACGGTGCCTAGGAAGAAAAAAGTACCTAGGTACTGTAATAAACAGCTGGATATAGAACAACAATAATTATTTTTGATTCGGCAGTAAGATGCGCCATCTATCGGTGAAAGCAAGCCAGTCATTTGTTTATCCTCTTTTTCCGCTGGCTGTTGTCGATCTAGTTTGGTATTTCAAGTCAAAATATAGTAATGTTGTACTTGAAGACCAATGTATTTGCTTCAGATGGTACTGAAGAAAATTTTAGCTACTATGCTAGAGTTTGTCGACGAATATTCGAAATGTAAGAAACATTTCCCTTCAATATGTTTCGGCATAAACAACGCCATAGCTTTCCATGTGCCTTCCAGTCTTGCAACGCCGGTGCTGTAGTCTCGTTTTTGTTCCTTGCGACGCACGTTTCTGCGAATCCGTTTGCCCTCTTCCGTTTGCCCAACCGATCCACCGATTAGCCCACCGACCGACTGCGGACTTACTAACAAAGTGATTTGCGGACCTATTTGTACTTTGATAACGGCAACGATTTGTTTATTTCTCGCTTCCGCGACTTCTGCAGATGACATCGGAAAGGTTGATTCGTCATACCGCGCCTTGATAACGGCAACGATTTGCCCATTTTCGCGTCCGCGACTCCTGCAGCTGACCGGAAAGGCCGATTCGTATACCGCGCTTGTACCGTTCCCATTGGTGGACGCAGCGAGCTACCGTCGCTGTCAGAACCGACGCAGTGCACCGTTTTGTTGCAGTAAAGCTTGTGGGGATTTAAAAGGAAGAAGAAAGAGCGTCATGTGAGTGAAAAGACGGTGAGTGTGCAGCAGGCGAGCTGGTGGTAGCCAATCATGCTGCGCTACACCTCGAGACTGCGGTGGATGAAATCGGAAGAACTTTCAGTAGAGAGGAACAGACACCAGAGAACGTCCTTAAACTCAGCTAACGCGGTTTATTTCTCAAACTAGCCTTTAAGTACCCGCAGAACTTTTTCCCAACCACACTCCCCACAGATAAACTCCCTCTTTGTTGCAGACATTTCGAACCGGATGGAGACACGCACAAAACGATACAAAAACAACCCCAATTTGAGACGAGGACTTAACAAAGGGCACTGCGGAACATCGCAGTGACCTTGAGATAGATAAGTCCCGAATAAACTCCAACAGTCGCGTCAAAGCGCACACACCCAAAAAAAACACACAGACAGGTGGCCTCTAAACACATCAGCGCCATGAGTGGCCTCAAAAAAAAACAAAAAACACATATGCATTGTCTTTCCCCTCTGGCCTCGTGAAATCGACTGCGTCCGTTCAAAGTCTGAGAAACTTTTTTGGAGCTGCGTCCAAGTTGCATTGACGCTTTCGCTATGCAGTTTCCAATAGAACTTATTCGTATTTGACATTTCAACGACCCTCTTGACGTCATTTGAAGCTGTTGTCGCAGGCACCTCTGTACTCTGACCAATGCGGCCATAAGCAATTATTGCATTCCTCTATATGTTTTGCTATTTCGGGAGTCCGCCGCATGCATGCATGCACATTCCTTCTTGTGTTCTAGGCAACTGGCCACGAGGCATCTTGAGGTTTGTCCCACGTACCTAAATCCACACGTCAACGGTATCTCATATACTACTCTCTC
>JAZHYW010032610.1:0-17944 GCA_037355805.1 Ixodes ricinus
AAAACCCGATTTTACCCGATTTTACACCCCGAACATGTTTCAGGAGAATCGGGTTAAGCCCGATTTCTACCCGAATTCCAAAAACCACATAGCCAGATATTTATTTTTGCGGCGCACGGGTTTGCGGTGCGCACGCGCTAGCTGCCCTACCTCGGGACAACGGTGACCTATAGTTCATTTCGCAAGCTGCGTGCATCACTGTGGACGCTACACGACTCTCAACCAACCGCCCGACGAGCACGCCTAACTCACCGTGACATTCTACGGAGGTCGGCTGAGGAAAAGCGACAATATGCGTTGGAACCTCGGAGGGGCATTTCCGTACCCCCTGCTGTGCAGGTGGAGCCGCCTCGGCACGCCACGTAGCCTCGGCCCTGCTGCACGTAGCTTGTGAAATGCGCTATAAATCCCCCTTGGACCGCTGTTAGGTGTCGACGCCCGGCAGGGTTCCTCGGGTAGCATGGCCATCTCGCTGGCGTCCAACCTTTCTCACGAGCGGCGTCGAGCCAGTCAGTCGCGTAAACAGATCGGGACAACTTAGCAGGTGTTAGCGAAATATCTGATCGCAGACGACCGTCCCTCGAACGGTCCGGGGTTTTTGTTGACCCCTGAGGGAGAGGAGAATCCCGTGGGTGGCGCTTCCCTTGAAGCGACCGACGGCAATCGGAGCTGGAAAACCCTGATGTCCCCCGATTACCAGCGTGAAACAGACCCCTAATTGTAACGCGTTAGCGTTAACAAGCTCGCAATACACTCCAATGAAAAAAAAAACAAAAAAAAAATGTAGCATTGAGTACATTTTGTAAATTTAACCCGAAAAAAACCGAATTTCGGAATGTTTCTACAAAAAACCCGATTTTTCCCGATTATCAGCTTGAAAAAATAGCACCCGATTTTTACCCCCGAATCTAAAAAAATATAAAACCCGAAAACGAACAACCCTAGATATATACGTAGCGTGAGCTTATGCGCACAAAATGAGAGGCGCTATCAAGCAGCTGCGGTGCAGCGTCAGACTTGGCTACTGCGCAACGGAGGCACACAGCTGAGCACGCGGCGGCGCCAGTGCGTCTGCCGCGGCTATGACGTCACTCCTCTGGAATGTGAAGACCGGCGAGGCGCGCGCGGTGGCGGCGGAGCCCACGGCGGCGGCGGCTCCGGCGCGCCAGCTGTGCGCCATGTGACGTCACTGCTCCTGGCGCTTGCGCAGACCGGCGAGGCGCGCGCGGTGGCGGCGGAGCCCGCGGCGACGGCGGCTCCACCCCGCCAGCTGTGCGCCGTGTGACGTCACTGCTCCTCGCGCTTGCGCAGCACGAAGCACGGCTCATTATGCGAGCCACGCGAAACTGCTCAACCTCGGCCAGTGTAGCTAACGCTACAAAAAACAATACAATCATGAGAATTATATCTGTGGTGATAAGCATGATTGATAAGTTGCTTGCATACACAGCGACAAAGACGCTTACATGGCGAAGAACGCTTTCAGTCCGATGACGCACCATAGCGATCTTGGCGCGCCTGGTTCTGAACGATCCTTGCGAAGCTTCGAAGACTTGAAAGGACCTAAAATGGCGATTACCATGGCAACAAAAAGCGATCAGCCGATCCCATTGCGAGTGTTTGGTCGCCTGGACGTTAGTTTCTGTTTCTGTCCCGTTAGCAGGCTGGGATGGCACTAGCGCTACTTTCCCAGGATCCGTAACTTTACTCTAAACAAACCCTTTTTGCATTTTTGTTTTTGTTTTTCGACGCCAATCGTGTTGTAATTCTGGAATTATGCCAAATTTGGTCGAGCCTGAGGTATATACGGTGGCTCTCGGCGACTTGCGGGACCAAAAGCGTGCGAATGCGCCTTTTAAAAAAGCGGGCCCTCCTCTCCTACAAGACACCTCATTGCGATCGTTTTCCTTGATCACGTGCCGCCACATCATCGATGGTTGAACATACAGAAATATTGAGGTGGCGTTGAACGTACAGAAATACTGAGGTGAAGTTGAATTTTTAGAACATTCATTAATGGCGTCCATAAACATATATTCTACGAACCTGGCTTGCGATCGACGACGCTGGTTTCGAAATGTCAAAATCGAATTCCGGTAGTGGCTCCGTCGTGACGTCAACGCGTAGACGTGGTCTCCTGTCGTCTCCTTGCCATCTTTGCTTTGATCTCTCAAAATGGCGACGCCCGGCGGTTATGCCGCAAGCGAGCGCGATGTTGGCGACGGCTGGAAGATCAGGTGTCTTTTCCGCTAACGACCTTTGGAAGTTTAAGAAGAAACTAGTTCAACGGTTCGGAAAGGTTGGGTCTGGTACCGTACGAGACGCCTTATCGAGGGCCGGAAGGTCCTCCCATAAGGACATCGCCGAGTCGTCGGTACTTTCGCCTGCTTCAGGTTTGTGGCGCCTCCGCACAACACAGA
The DNA here is from genome assembly GCA_037355805.1 of Ixodes ricinus. Classification (NCBI taxonomy): domain Eukaryota; kingdom Metazoa; phylum Arthropoda; class Arachnida; order Ixodida; family Ixodidae; genus Ixodes; species Ixodes ricinus. The sequence goes on from JAZHYW010032610.1 coordinate 2,421, forward strand.
CCGGTGAGATCGCGTTGCATGCACCGAACAGTTGTCCTGGAGGAATCGCCTCCAGAAATGCCACCTTTTCCGCTTCATTCTTTGGAAGCTTGTAGGGGCACTTCTTTCGGATGTGCCAGTGCTAGGACGCGGTCCTTGACGCAGCACCGACGCGACATCGCCCCTCAGGTCGCTCATCATCAAAGTCCGCTGCACTTCGTCTTCAACTGCGCAGCTTTTGAAAGTATTTTGGAACGCAGAAGCAGAACAGTCGCAGGTTGCAAATGACGCGTCGTCTGCTTACGCACGTATTGCCGGCGCGGAGCGAAATTCGAGAGCGAGCTCCTGATCGATGATGACACTCCCGGTTGGAAAAGAGCGGAAAAATAAGAAAGAAAAAGAATGCCCAAGAGAGCCAGACCACTCTTGACGTCACCGAGAAGCGCGGGAACTTTAAAATCGACTTTCTGAAAGTATTTTTTTCTCTGCAAATAATTTGTGTGCAAGCTTCAAATTTTGAGGGTGATGTCTAAATATCGTGTCCAATCCTTTGATACATAACATTAAATTAAACGTGAACAATGTTGCTCACGTTAAAGAACTGTAAGCATTATTTAACGCTGGCGCTGCAAGAGGTTCACGAGGAACATTAGAAGAGAGTCTTGCACGTCTGGTTCGAAGTCCTTTGTATCGGGCGGCAGCTTGCGCCGCCTAGCGTAGGCTAACCTTGGTTCTGGTTCCGCACACTGTTGCCTGGCTAAATGAGAGTTTTCTGCGAACAACACTACCTTAACGCGAGGAGAGCGCTGCCGTAGGAGGTGTCGCTACTCGGGGACTATACTTTCTGCGGCTATGTACGCAGTCAAAGGTACGGGAGCGCTTGCTTGAGCTCTTATCAACGCTTTGCACGCGTGCTGCCTTCCTCTTTTCAGAACTGCCACAGAAAGTTGTCCACGAGTATAGACCCATGGTCAACGCCCACTGGAGAAACCGTCAAAGAAAGAACACGTAAATCGGTTGTGAACTATCGCGGAGCCTGCTATGCCCTGTTCGCGCTCTGCTGGAAATACGACATTCGCGTAACGTGCTGCTAGATTCTCGGCCACTGGCGGTGAACGTTGAAGGGACGCTGAAGCGAAATTCGGATTTCGCAAAATAAGGCCACAAAAGCGTTGAACGGGACGCTACAAACTCCAAAATACTAGTATCACTCATAAATCGATATCTCGAACGGCTGGCCGTATTCTCGGAAAAGAAGGGCGCGATCAAGCGAGGACTCTGACGTCACGATCCTCCTGGTGAAGTTGAGAATGAGGGGAAGAGGCCTTGCTCCTCTTGCTTCTCTCCTCCTCGCTTTGGTTCACCAGCTCGAGGGGATGAAGAGGAAAGGGAATTGAGAATCGTGACGTCAGATATCTCGTCGGCCGTGTTCAATCGCGCACTTCTTTTCCAAATGATACGGCCATCCGTTAGCGATATCGCTGTATGAGTGATGTTTTGGGGGTTTTCAGCTTCCCGCTTATCGCTTCATCCTTGTTTTGTGTGCTCCAAATTTCGGTTCAGCATCCCTTTAATTCTGAACATGAATTTTTAGGACCGGTATAAAAAAAGACATAGTTACCGCACTCGTGATACACCTGGATGCTGAATCTTCCCGACGTAATGCCACGGCACAAAAATCCTAGGGTACGAGCATTCTCTGGTTTATTCTTTTGATTAGCATTAAAGCAATCATCTGGCAGATTGCTCACTAAGAGATCAGAGGACCTTACGTGAACACAACATAGATAGTGTTATCTGCACTAAAATTTAAATGTTATGAAATAATAATAATTGTTGTTGTAAATAAAATGTATACAATGACCCATGCCCAGCACCTTTACGCTTGTCGTGCTTGTCGGCGAGCATTTTTGTATAGTTCACGAGCGGAATTCTCAGGAATCTGTCGCAGATGGTGTACGCTGACCGCGTGCGGCCGTTACTTTGATCGATAGCCTCGGGTACAGTCGACAGCCCCGGGGATCGACAGCCTCGGGACAGCTGGTGGAAAGGCACGCTAGCGGTCTCCCCCGATGTTGCCGTGCTATGCGGGGCACAAAAGTACCCAATTGGCCACGACAAACAGAGCCCTTTGAACATCAGTGTTAGCAGGATAGAAGAGTTAGAGCGGTAGGCCGCCAGCGCGCCCCTCGCAGAAAGATGCGCATGCTTTCTCATGTGAACAGGAAAAGGCCGTAGGGAAAAGAAGCGCACGCCTTGCCAAACACCTTCTGGGCGCTACACGCTGTGACGGAATCGGAAACGAGTGTTGGCCTTTTTTGTCTGTTCCACAGATGGCCAGGGTGTTATACACCCAACAAAGCGGTTGTCTTCGATTTGTGCAGCTCTACTATTAACGCCACTCTTTCTGTTCAAGTGACTGTCGTACAGCTGTTTACATTGTACAGTCGGCACGGAATGAAACGCGAACAAGGAGCGCGTGGTTTTCGACCCACGGTGAGTCACCTAGAGACGCAACACCGAAGGTTTGGATGCACTGAGCAAGTGTCTAACACATCGAAGGAGGAGCCATATTCTTGCAGCTCCCATCTGCTTCAGGTGGTGCAGCATCTACCGAAAACCATGCACCCACTGTTCGCGTTTCATTCCGTGCCGACTGTACACCGGTGCAGTGGCCAACTTCATCCCCAGAAAAGCGGATATGCGCGTCCCTTGCGAGAATACTGAACATAAACGATTGTACCAACCACTCCTGACCGAGAATGGCGCACATAACCCAGGGCAGTGGCCAATTTAGCTCGAAATATCCTGACGACACTAAATCCTCAAATAAACCAACTTAATCTAATGTTAAAAAAGTACAGAAATGCCGCTGTCATTCTTTGATGCGAAAAACATAGAAACAATCCCTGCACAATTGTTAGGTTCAATTTTACATTTCATATCCACTTCAATCCAGCCTTTTCAAACTTTAGTATATTCTGACTAGAATTGTTAATTGCATTCTTGGGTCCTTTTGAAACTTTAGTATATTGACTAGAATTGTTAATTACATTCTTGCGTAAAATATCAACCGACTGTATTATGAGGACTATTTTTTTTGTGACCACTAGTGGAGCCGCAGCGCTTCAGCACACCTGCTCAAACACCACCACCTAGATAAGCAGAAGGCCCCCGCACCGTGATCGCACCGTCATCACAGTCAGATCGATCGAGGCCCGAGATTGGGCACGAGTGCTGCGTCAGTGTTCGGCCGGGACTCGTGTTCAATCAGCGCGTCGAAGGTCGGGCTCGGGCCCAATAGCCGAGTTAGCGCGATCCGACTGTGATGACGTTTCACGAAGGGAGGTGAGATGATGCGGAGGCTTTGATTATTCTTGGTGGTGTTGGCTAAAAGCGACCAGGACCCTCGCGCGTGGCGCCGTCTCTCGGTGTCATGAACAAGCGGCGTACATTGATGTTCTCGGCACACCTCTCCCTATGGCCACCATACATGAGGATCACTGAACTTTCCAACGTCTGGCAAACTTCGTCGGGGTTCGACTTCCTACACAGCGTCGCCCGTCTTGTACAAAAAATGTGCGAAAAGAGTGATAAAATAGCCTGTTTTAAATTTTAGCGAATAATGATCAATGTTTACTCAACATAAAAGCCGACATAAGCTTTTAATAATTTATATTTATTTTTCGTTGTTTATACTATGGTCCTTGTTTAGGAACGTTGTAGAAATGCTGCATAAATGATGATGCGGAAAGAAATCCATGGTCAAAACGGCAAACCGTCTAAATTGCATTGGAATAACACATCACAAATATATAGTAGGAACACTTGATAAATAAGAAAATACAAAAAAAATACATATAAGCTAAACAAAGTTAGTATTCGCTCAATGTTAAAGAGTTTTCGTACACAGCTTATGAATGAGGTTAAACAATCAAAGTTCACTATTTCAGTTTCTTAGTTATTCCACTCTTTGAAGGTGAGACGAAAAATGGAATACTGAAATATTACGCGACAGAGAAATATTGCAGGGCAATGGCTCAACAATATAGTACTCACGTTGGCTACGTTTATTGGAACACTAAGAAAATGACATGTACCTTCCCGATTGTTGTTGATCATGCCGCCAATTATCTGGTATTATAATTTCAGTCTGTTAAAGAGCATTTCTGGCACGGTTGGTAAACGTGCTTCAAGCAAGTCGCTAACTGAACCTAACCTATTATTTTACCCGAAAATAAATCCAACCGCTTTGCTTTTGTACAATGTCTAGCCTATTGATGTCCGTTTTGGTGTGCGGATCCCAAATTAGACTCGCGTATTCCAGGATAGGAAGCACAAAAGTCCTGTACGCTAACCATTTGGCATCGGAAGCTGTCTGTCGTAATTTTCGTCTCAAGACCCATAGTTTTCTAGAAGCTTTATCTATAACAACATTAATATGTATCTCCTATTTTAGACTGTGTGTTATACGTAAGCCTAAATAAGTATATTCGTCAACCCGGACCAGTGCTCGTGTGCCTCATGTGACATGTAAACATTGAAGGTTGTTCGGTATGGCTGATGGACATAAATACATTTTTTCTCTTTGTTAAGCAGTATTTTCCCATCTTTGCACCACTTTGATGCCTCCAGAAGGCTATTATTTAGGATGAGATGATCATTGAACTTTTGAATTCGTAGTACAAAATAAAAAAATAATTTAATTAGTTCGAAAAAAAAAAAGAAGAAGCGCTGCTTCATTTGGTTGTTAGACGGTCTGAGACAGAGCTCCTTTTTAATTTGCGCGCGCGAGCAACATAGTCCTGCTCTTACCAAACTTTAGTTGAGCTACTGTCAAACGTTAAAAATGAAAAAAAAAGGGGGGGGGGAGTTAAACCTGATTGAGCACTAGCTTCGATGAATTTGCGACATCCCTCATAATAGAGTTTTAGTGGGCCGTAGCTTCGTGTACTGTACACAAATGAAATTGCGTGTTGCCAGTGCGCACGCGCATGGATAGCACAGACGTTATCCTAGATTATCGCTTTCTGGGCTAACTTGCTTCACCCTGTCTGGAACAAATGGTGCTCTAAGAAAAAAAGTAACAGAAATAACTCGGCGAGTAAAAAGTGTCATCGTTCTTGTCACTGAAATATATAGCACAGAGTACGACGGCGGATCCTGTAATCGTATGACCAAATCACGGTTACTCTGACACCAAGGACACATATAGCTTCGCAAATGGCAGTGCTTTTTGGACGACGTCAAATACGGCGATGCTCGCAACGTGAAATAGTTCGGAGGTTATAAGTTGCGGAGTCCTATTAAATTGCGCGCGGTGTAGTGTTGTGGGCCTTAATCGTGTAACCCTACTACCAGACTTGAGTGGTACTCATGACAAATAATCAAATTAGTTGTAATCGATTACTATTTGGAGTACTTTTGTAATCGTTTGATTACTTTCTTTATGTAGTTATCGCGAGAGTAATTTGATCACTTTTGGAAGTAATAAAAATATTTGTAACCGTCACAATTTACCCCTCCCCCTCTTCGATTTTCAGTTTGTAACTACTTAGTTATCACCACACTTCGAGCTACGAAAGCTGCGATATGTCCACTTCATCAGTTCCTACATCTTAGGAACAAAACTTTCAGCCTTTCCACTCTGGTGAAGAAGGAAGACCAGTGAAGCTGTACTATGGTGGAAATGAAGTAATGGCCGGCCGCAAGTCGGCAAGCCAGAGTGTAAAGGCTCGAAATGTTGCCGCCGTCACTAATAGATGGCGGTAGCTGCCCAGAGTTTTGTGTCGAGATTTGTTTGCTTACGGACACGATACTGGGGAACTAGCCCTTAACAGCTCCGATGTAAAAACTAATAAAACGATTGTTTCCGAGCTGTAAGAAGGCAGGTCAGGCTCTTTGGCAGACATGTACGTAACGCGTTACAAGTAACGAGTTACTTGTACCGAGTTACTATTTTCGGTAACGAGTAACGTATTTAGTTACTTTCTTAGAAAAGGAACGAGTAACGGTATTTAGTTACTTTGAAGGCCAAGTAACGAGTAACGGTATCGCGTTACTTTTGAGGAGTAACGTGTACAACACCGCTTAAACGGCCTTGTTTTTACTCTAACCTGATTATGCGTCTATTGCGACAAAGGCAGATGGGGAACCCGAAAAACAAATAAACAGTATGACAGTACAGGTGGAATCTTTTGCCGTCACGTCGAGCACAGATTGTGCTTGCCACCGCAGGAGCTGAACACGGCAGTCGAACAGTTCGACTGACGTTTCCAGCGATAAACGTTGCTGTACTAAACTCTACAGCTGGGAATGTCCTTCACCCAGCGAGCACAATCAGATTCGTTGATTGAACTTTCTAGAACCGGCTACGACCGAATGTAAACCCGGAGGTTGCAAACACGGGAAGGCACATAACCCATTACCCGCTGTCCTCAATGAAGGCGCAGTTCCCGAAGATTCACCAGCTCTTCCTGAAACACAACACTGCCGTTCCTTCGAGCGCGTCAGTAGAACGACGCTTCAGCGTCGCCAGAGATGTATTTTCAAGGAAGCGGGGAAACATAACTGATGAAAACTTCGACAGGCAGCTGCTGCTTAAGTGCAACGACTACTAAAAGGAAAGCAATAAACCATGAAACAAAAACAGTTGTGCATTCGGTCCTGAAAGTAACGTGAAAAGTAACTCGTTACTTTTCAGGTAACTCACGCGTTCTTTTTGAGAATCGGTAACGAGTAACGTATTTAGTTACTTTTTGAGCGAGTAACGAGTAACGGTATTTAGTTACTTTTTTGGGTAACGTGTACATGTCTGCTCTTTGGTCAGTTTATTTAGTTGTGCGTTGGCTTTCAAGCTGGGGATGTGAAGTCTGAGTTCTCTACAGATCGAAGCTCTTCAGTGCAAAGTTTGATGGTTAATCTAGCGTATGCGCCTTTATTAACCATTCAAACAGTCATCCCATCTCCTTTGAAAAGAAAAATCATAATCGGCTTCAAGCTCCTGTAAACTCTGGTGTCCCCAAGATAAGCAAAACCAGATGATGTTAAATCTCAGGTGTGACAAAAAACAGAATCTATAAAACATTATGTATTTTTTCATTAGGTAAATGAGATAGATTTGATTTAGATCAGATTTATTTAATTTAAATCAGATTATTTTTATTTATATAATTGAATATAGGAAACGGTGATTCTTTACGTCTAGATATATTTTAAACATGGCAGTTTCATTGGTCAATCCGTCCGTTCACTGAAAACAATAGGGAATAATGAATTACTGTAAATTTAAAGTACAGTTTTATGAACCACTTTCTATTCTTGTGAGCCCTGCCATGCTAGAAGAAAAGCTTTATTTACTCTTTCTTTTGCGTTATTATTTGCTTGCAGCAGGACACTGTGTAACTGACCAACACAACAGAAAGTAAAAAGAAAAATAAGAAGCTAAAAGCTCTGAGTTTGATCTAAATCATTATAGTAAAGTAGACGATTAAAATCATGATTTAAATCATCCTTATTTTTAATCTCCACTCTGGTTGCATGTAACATAAGCGGCTGGCATTCCACGTCAATGCACTTTTTTGCGAATTCACGCTTTGAGCGATTTTCTTGTAAAGTTGCGTGGGTGTGGCACAGGTCAGTGCGGACGTACCTTCGAGCGGCGAATTTAGATCATGTTTTCTGTATTGAGCCACAGTGACCTGGATTAATCTTTCGAAACATTGGTCTCTTTGCCCACTGTGGCTTATCTTTTGCCCCCAAGTATACAAAGCAGGCTTTTGCAACGACGGGTTGGAGCTGAGCCAGTTGGGTCATGCTTATGGATAAAGCCAGCTGAACGTATATAGATATAGTATAGAATGAAGTCCGGCGTTTCTTTGCCTTTCTTTTCTATATATTTATTTACGTTCGACTGGTTTTATCAGTGTGTAGGGTCTTTCCTCCACTGATCTCTATTGTAGTAGGCTGGATCGCGGATCGGGAGCCCGTAGGTGGCACCACCGCCGGCCATTGCTTGGACATCAAGCAATACACGCGAGTCTATGGGAGAAACACACACAAGTAGGGATATTGAAGCTTGTACGATGTGCTCGAAGACGAAGATCTTATGATGTGGTGCGATCATTATATGCGGTGTTTGGAGATCGAGTCGGTATTTCTCAAGCGTTCGAACGCTTAATAAAAAAATCAAACGTGCCAGAGCACCCGCCGCTGAGCTGGCAAGCTTGCTCTCGTAGTGGAGTAAACAAAGGAACTTCGCGTTACTAGGGACCGTCCTCGGCAAAGGCCAGGAGTTGATGAACGTAGAAAAAGTTCCATCTTGACTGCGGCTTGCCAGGGGTGAGCGAAATTTCGCTTAGCAAATCCTTCAATCTTGTCGTCTCCTAAACCCAACTCATCGAAACCGCCACTGACTCCGTGGTAACTCTATGTAACTCTTGTCTCATTGAGCTGCACTACATTTTTCGCCCAGCGGAGTCACTCTTGACCGCAAAACATTTATTTATAAGAACTGCGAGGGCTGTCAGTTTTAATGTTTGTGCACAAGCTATTTGACAGGCTTTCAGAAAAGCAGCTTAGAAGTTTCAGTGCCGACAAGAGCTTAGAAACGGGGAAACGGCACTTTTTCATACGTTTTCTTTTTCGAGTAATCTATTTGAATGCTTCTTAACCAGGAGTAATTGTGATTGTAATCGATAACTTTTTTTTCTTTTATTAGCGTGTACTAGACTGCGTCCAACTTTCTATTGATTATTCTACTGCTGCTCAAATTCTACACCTCCACTGTTCCTGATTGTGGGCGAGGGTCTCGTAAAACGTAAATATTGTTCTGATGGTGGGTCCGATCTCGTTTCCCTTGAAAAAGACGGAAACACCAAATTCGGTCCATCGACTTCATCGGGCGGTGGTCAAACACATCCATGCACTGCATGGCCGGCGCGTGACTGTGATAGTGATTATTGATAGTGATAGTGGTTATTGCGCTAATCTTGGCGGTGTTCGGCAAGGTTAGCGCGACTAACCACTATCACGATCACCGAGCGGTGTGCCTTTCCAGCAGAGCTTTTACGAAGCGTGCAACGCGCTCCGCCTCGCCGAAAGGACTGCCGGGAACTTGCTGTATAAAACCGACTGTAGCAGACGACATAGGTGACCTTAGAGGCGACGAGGAGAAAGGTAGGCCGGTGAGCGAGGACAGGCGAGCGACTCTGCTGCCCTCTATGGCTCTCTTCAGTGTCACGTGGTAGAGATTGCGGGAGTCAGGAGGAGCAGACAGCACATTTCCATAATTTGTTGCGCGCTGGTTGCGCGGCCGTTAGGGACACTTTTTTTACCAAACACCATAATTCTAAAAAAAAAGTCCATTTGTTTGTCCGTTTTTGTGAGTATTCCGCTAAATTTATCGGGGAAAGGGATGTCACGTGACATCATGGCGTCACGTCACATCACCGCTTGACACCGTGACGTCACGCTACGTGACCACGTCGCGTGACACCGGGTCATGTGGCCACGTCGTGTGACGCAAGATCACGGGACATCGATTCTCCGCTAAGGGTAACGGTTAAACTGGTGTCACGTGATCTGACGTGTGACGCGACGTCACGGTGTCACGTCATAACATGAAATCATGTTACCCGACTCACATCGGGTCACGTGACCTCAATTTGCCCACGAAGTATAGCGAGGAAAGGATGAAACACTATAGTTCTCCTTCACACCAAAACGGTTGTCCTGTGTTTCCCTGCATTGCTTGCACATATATGACTCAAGTTGAGGATGTCTGCCAGTGTTTGGGAAGGGTGTCGCCGACCAGCGTGATTAGCCGGTGAGGCGCAGTGTCGGCCGCGTGCTCGGCCTAACCCTGGCTCTCGTGTGCAGCGGGAGGGTCCCACGCTGTCTGGTCGAGCTCGGATCCCGCACACTGAGCTGGCACTGAGTCCAGGACCTGGTCTATGACCTGCGCCATGAACACCAAGGAGGTGAGTGCTCAGTCGCTGACGGCCTCGATCGTTGCTTTCGCCACGAGACCGCTTCGGACAGTGGGTTGCAATAGTTCATCTCACCTTTACGAGGACCTTTTGCCTCGGGTATTTTTGTCAAAATGAACAGTATCAGCTCGCCGCGTTTTTCTATAGTTATTTCTTTATTTATTTACACCTACTTTGCCCAGTGGGTTCGGCAGGGCCTCTTTAAGGTACAGTTCATGGGGGCTGTTGCCACGGACCGCAGGCTTTGAAGGGGCCCCGTGCTGGCCTATGGAAATTGAGGGGAAAAAAGTCCTTCATTACAGCTCGAGATTGAAAGGACGAAGAAAACTCAGGAGGCTCTGGTTCTCTAACGTCGTTCTCTTCCATTTTTTTTTCTTTTACATTTGGGAAACAGGGATATTATAACGTTCGCTTGTTTGCACGAGCTGTTGTTTGCGAGACTTGAAGATTGTGCAGAGCAACAAAATGTAAGTGTGACCTCTCATTTTCCTTGTCATGAGTAGTAAAGCTGCCGACGCGCTGGAGGCCCCGTCAAAGTGTCTTCTGAATTGAAAGCAGACGAAGGACGGCCACGGAGTTCTCTTTGTACTGGGGCCTCCGCGACGCGTTTTACGGATAATGGGGGTCGGAAGGCAAGCAAGTATTGCCGAAGGCGGAAGGCTACACGAGCAACACACGTGCTACTCACTATATTTGATCTTTTAGCGAGGTTCCAATGGAAAGTTTCAAGTTCAAAACAACAATATTAAAAAAAAAAAATACCGCTGAATTTTTGAGAAATTTTTCGTCTTAATTCAACTACTAACAGGCGTTCCAGGGAGCTGGCTCTTGAAACGTCCCCCGAAAGTTTTCTATAAGCAGCTGCTCTGGGGTCAGTGGCTTATTTGTCCAGCGCGAGGGAACGCTCTTCCTTCCATGGAGCAACGAGCGCCGCGATATGGTTTCACGAACCTCCGAGTTATTGCCCATTATTTTTAGCTTAGTACAACAAATGTACAAATGCACATACGTACAAATGGCTGCGACATTCTAAATTACCCAAAGGGAATAAAGAAGACCACTTCCAAAACTAATTTAAACATTCATCTCTTGAAATAGACAGCATGAAGGAGAAGAGTTTGAAAGCATCTCCTGCATCTTCACGACAAATGCCCGTGCATGTCCCGAATGGCAGGGGGTACTCTATTATATAATATTATCTCGAATGCAGAAGTTTGTCAGTCTGAGAAATTCAGCTACCGCTGTACGACTGCTATGCTCGCGGACGGGAGGAGAACTGCAGGGTGTCGCCCTTCCGGTGCACCCGCACGTCGCCCTCCGCCTTGCGTTTGCCGTGCGTGCACGGTCGAAACTCACCATGCACCGAAGGGTTGTCGTAACACGCGCTGGAGCCGGGACGCCTGGAAAGTCCTCCCTGCCGGTCCGTCGCTGTCAGTGGCCCGATGCCTTGACCGTGCATCACGCAGTAGTGATCCCACAAACACACGCCGGTACCATGCTTATCTAGATCGATGTTCGTGCACTTTCACGACCTACAGGGGCGCGCTTAGCGCCTCATCGGAAGGGCTCTCGTATGGATGATCGTCGAGAAACAGCAGTATACGAGGTTCTGCGATGCGTAAGTAGTCCAGTTTTGCGACATACAAGCGATATTAAAACATTTTTTTCTTTTCTGGAGGAAAGTGTATGCCCGAGTCCCACCAGACGACAAACGAAAGAAATGATAGCGACAAGCCTGAAACACCCGCAGCATGCTCACGATAGCACTGCATTGGCAGACGTTTTCGCCGTTCGGTGCTCGTGAAGCAAGCACGTGTGATCGCGAGCCTGCCAAAGATACCCCCGCGTGCATGATGCCTGCGTGTTTCAAATCGCGAAAGACTCCTGGCTTTAAGGCTTGAATCGCTGTCGTTTGTTTCTGTTTGCCGCTCTAGCGGGACTCGGGCATGCGCAAGCTTACCCTCACGGAAGCCGACCATCCAGGCAACTGAGCGAGCAGCGTTTTCATGGCACTCGAGGTACCTCTGCTTCACCGCCGAAAAGTCGCGGCGGGGGTGGGGACGACCGCAGGATCCCTGGGTTCGTGAGCGTGAGCTTTCGGTCCACGTAAAGGTGCTCCGCAGTCACTGTACGTCCTTGTACTTTTACACACCCGCAGTCGTGAACGGTTTAACGATTGGAAAACGTTGCGAGCCGCGAAGGACATGTTCGTCCGTTGCACGCGTGCTGCGAGTCGACCCTGCCGGCCGGGCTTGGGGCTCGGGCCGAGGCTGGGGCCGCGGCGGCGGCGGCAGGCGGGCAACAATGGGGGTCGCGTGACCTGATTTCCACAGGGCGCGTGCGACCTTGCATAGCTGAGCGCACGCGCTGCTCTCGGAAAATCCCTCCTCCTCCCCCGACTCGCGCCATCCGCCGCCTCTCGCCTTTCATCTCCTGCACCCGCTTCCCTCCCCCGAGTGTGGGCCATGGCTGCTGCGGCGGATTTCACGTTTTCGCTTGGAGTGGCCGTCACCGGCGACGCGATACAAACTGGGATGCTTAGAGCTGGCGGTGGCCTCATTGAACCGCATCCTGCATTCTGAAGATCATTTGTTTTCTTTTTCGTTACATGGATATTGGCCGTACTGGTGCGTTAGTCAACATCCTGTCTATTCACCGGTATGAGAGACGGAGGAAGAGAAAGTAGAAAAGAGGGAACACGGTATCTGAGCGAACCAATAAACAAAAAATAATTTTGTTGTCCTTCGGTGCCGGTAGCTCTCTTCTTTTTCTCAAACCAACGAACGTCGTGCAACGTGCTTTGATTTGCAGCACGATTTGGGAATTCGGAGAAGTCTGAGCCAGTCTTCGATGGCCTCCAAAATGAGTACATTTACTGATCTGCGATCTACCAATGCAGAGTATACAGCAGATAAAAAAAAGAAGAAGCACAACATGCTCTACTTTTCTATTCGGGGTTTGATTCCCGGATCGTGATACGGCGAATAACCTGTAGGCACGTCTGGCGTGCCTCCTCCGGCTTTGTGCGCTATAGGTGTCAAGGACGCGCACCCGGAGCTTGCACTCACGGTTCCCGCGGAGTTGTCAGAACTCCGGCCGCATCATAGTCCGAACGATTCCTTTTTGCTTGGAAATATCCACCACGTCCCCATCTTTCCTATTTTCTCCTTGCGAAGCATCATTGACAACCTTAGAAACAGCATGAAAACGGTGCGTATACACACGGAGCGATATCGAACGCTACAGCATTTTCAGCTCGCGAACAACGCCACCTTGGCGCTCGCGAATATATTGCATGTAGGCGTGGGAAGTGATAGCATCTCGGGACACAAAACGTGCGGGCTCGCTACATAGAACGCGCGCTTGACTGCGTGACCTTAATTGAATCCGCAGCTCTTGACCCGGATTGGAACATGTCTCTCGTTTCGATGGCGCTTACCGTTTTTTCAGCGCCCAGGCTGCGAAAGCCAAAACGAAAGTTAAAGAATGCGAGCCTCAACGCTCTGGCTGTCCGCGTTCAAACGCTCTTCAACGAGTGTAGTGAAGATAAACGCAGCCAGCTTTAGGTCTACCCACTCAATCTATCCAATCAGAGCTTGACGTTCTGACGACCCCGGCATCGCTCTCGTCCTCCTCTCTGCTCTTTCGGGCGCAGACTCAAAAAAAAGGCTCCCGTCCGGTTCGTGTTTATGTCCGTGCGTAATGGGCGCGTTTTGCTTGCTTTCCGGAAGCGACGGACATGCGCGTGCTGGGCTGAGAACTCGTAAACATTGGAATAGTGTTTGCTTTCAGCTTTGCGTATGGCGGCGTATTGCTGGCTTCCCACAGACAAACGCGCGCGCGTGCTGGGCTCTGGAGATCACGCTGGCTATGTATACTTGTAAAACTTGAAGGGTGTATAGTACGCAAAACAAAACCTGGCGGAGTGCTTTTTTTTTTTTTCTTTTTAATATAGTTCGCACTTGCATACAGGATACAGTACCTCGTGGTTCGAATCTTTTCTGAAGCATTTTCATCTCCATGCAGTACGAGTACTAAGCCGGACTCTGACCATCGATACTGGACGACGAGGGGGTGTATGTCCATGTGTTAGGGGCGCGTATCTTGTAGCACGTGTGATGAAAGCTCGCGCTGCAGAGCCCAGAGATGCTGGGTCTAATCCTCACCTCCTGCCTGTTTTGAATCTAAACGAGTATCGTACCGGTGTGCGGTCGCCGTCACTACCGCGGATGCACGTTGAAGACCTCGAAAGTCCCTCTTCGGGCCTCTCATAGCTACCGGACGCATAACCGCGCATTCACCTGCAGCAAATCCGGCCCAGGAGAGATGAAGGCGCCGCTTCTTGTCCCGCGCCGGTGTGATGCTCTCCAGAACTGCCCACGACGTACTACGCGCAGCAGAGAAATGTCGACGGCGATATACCGAAGCGTCCGTCGAAGGACGCCACGGAGGCGGTCACTGTTTCCTGAGGTCGGTCGCGCTCATTGCCGGGGGCTCTCTCGGTCGAACCCGGAAAGCCGAACGGACTGAGACGCGCGGACCGAGAAGATGGTCCCCGTCGAACCGGCAACCTGTGTCCCGGCGGGGCACACTCTTCTCTGGCGTGCGTCACTACACTGGATATGGCAGCAGCAGGCGTCTTCGCGCCTCTGCAAGACAGAGAAGAAGCCGTCCCTGCCACGCCCAATCCCGGAACGGTGGCTTCTCTTCTGCGCATGCGGCGATATGCTGGCATGCGCTGGCCGTCGCTGCGCCGGTTAGGAGATCGTGAGCTGGACCTGGCGGGGACGGCAGCGCGGCCCCGTTTTCCTCGCACTTGAACGCATTATATACGGCCATTCTTCAGATTACTGGCCACCGGATTACTTTTCGGGGGCTAAGGCCTCGATTACACGATGCGATTGTCCTTCGGAGTCATCGGGCGGGCGGTCGGGGCACTTTTTTCGCGTAATTGAGTTAGCGGCGGTCGGTGATCTTGAGGGCTCGCCTGCGTGAGGGGCGTCTTCCAGCCACACGCGCTCGTGACTTTTGGACCAGTTTTTGCTTACGTATGCCGATGCGAGATACATACTCTCTCGGCCGAGTAAACAAACAGCCGCCAATCGCAGCTGCAAAGTCCCGGCCTGAGGGTGGATAAGTTTCGGATGTGTCCGTAGGACGTACGACGTTATCTGCCAACATAATAACGAAGGGATGTTCCGAACAAGGAAAGACGTAGTTTTGCCCGCGCGTCAACCGTGTGTGTGTGTGTGCGTGTGTGCGTGTGTGTGTGTGTGTGTGTGTTGTGTGTGTGTGTGTGTGTGTGTGTTTTCCGTTGGTCCCTCGTTTTATTATATTGTGAAACAAATTTTTGAACATTGAACCGCAACGTTCTTTTCGTTTTTTTCTTCGATATGTTGCGGTTACTGTCCTTGAGCTTACAGCACCTGATTGCTTTTCGTGCTTGAGTCACTCGCGCTGAATTGACTGAAGTAGTTGCGCGTACTCTTAAGTGTAATTAATGGATGATTGGACACCAATGCGCAGCTGTGCGCCGACCATTTTCCCTCTTGGGTC
>JAZHYW010032611.1:0-55520 GCA_037355805.1 Ixodes ricinus
GTCGTGGCGGCGGTTTTCCCCCAGGACCCCCTCGTTTCTCCCCCCTGCTGGGCCTCGCGCGGTGCCCCTCGCTGTGTCGTAGACCGCCAAAAGGTCGGCCATGCCCGCGGGGTCAAGCCAGTCCTTACCCTCTCGGAGGGTGACGTACTCCCGCGCGCCCTGCCCCATTGACTCCTTCATACGGTCCGCAACCAACAGTGACGACAGCTGTGAGAATTCAGTCACCCCTTAGCCTCCAGGTAATACTGGAGGTAGCTAGAGGTTCTGGTAGCGAACTGCTTCCACGTCTCGTCACGTCTCTTTGACGCCGCGGTAAACCTCTTGTGATACTCCTCCGCCGAAAGTCGCAGTTCGGCGAGCACCACAGACCTCAGGTGTCCGAACGTAAATTCGCCGTCCTTCATGCTCGCGCAGAGGTAAGCTAGGCGAGTGGCGATCAAAGGGTAAACGAGATGCGCCTGAATCTCGACGGGCACGGCATACCTCTGAAAAAGGCACTCTACGGTCTCAAACCATACCGGCACTTCGGCGTCGTGGGGAAATTTTGGAATTGCTCCGTGGAGCATTTTGGAATAGTGCTTGAGTGCCTCCCCCTTTCGATCTCAGGATCCCGCTCGCTACGCCCAGCCCTCGCCCCACTGCGAGCGTTCAGCTCGGCCAGCTTCAACTGAATTTCCATCTGCCGAAGAAGGATTCTTTCCCTCTCAAGTTCTAGGTTCCCGTTCGTCCCCTCTACTTGGGAGTTCGACGACGAACCCGCTCCCCTATTCGCGTCCATATCACTGCTGTCCGCAGCACTAGGCGGAACAGTGGAACTTCCACTTCTCGTTTCGGGCATTATGCCTCGCTCAGACGGTGTCCCCCAAAACACTGACAGAGAGGAGAGACCACCTACCTGAACTTAGTATGCCGCTCTCGGAGTGTCGTCGCCGCTTGTCGATGGGGATGTCACCATGGGTTCCCCCGCAGCAACTGCCAGCGTCGTCTTCTTGGTGGCACCTGATGATGCTTGAAGGTGCCGACGACGTCCACGATCCTGTCGACTGCGCCAGTAGATGTTAAGGTAAGGTTGTTTTCCCCGACCTCGATGGACCGCCTTGAAGTTGTTGTCGAGGACCGGGGGATCGTGGATGAAGCTAGTTGCTGGAGGGCTGGATGCGTCGGTGGTGATGCAGAGGCGACCGACAACTCGGAGGGTTAACGAGATCAACAAAACTTTACTTCGATAAAAAAAAAGGATGAAACAGTTACATAAAAGACAAGTGCGAACTGTAATAAACTGCCGCGCACGGCTTACAGACTGCACAGACGCCTCGGCGTCGGATGGTCCTACCGCGCACGGTAAGGACGGCGACTACCTTGTAGCCGCGAAGACGAAGAAGCTGTCGCGCACGACAGGTAACGCGGCGCACCGCGGGAGCTGAACGTCAGTGGGGTCGCTCACGAGCCCGTTCCAAAACTCAAAGATTCCCCTGCCCAGCCAGGGTCTAAAACAGCGTGCTCGAACCCGTTTAGGCCAATCAGCGTTCGACCCTGGTCCCATTGGCTAGAGGAATCAAACTCCAACGCCTACACACAACGCACTTTCGACCAATCAGGTGAGAGGTCATTGCTCCGGGAGTGAACCAAAAGCCAAGCCTTGGTTCTCAGAAGCGGAGGATAAAATACGACTTATGGCTTTCCTATCTGCCACAGAAGACACACATTCGCGAACGGCAAGAACCACCGAGACATGTCGGCTGGGGCACGTCTATACCACCGCGAAAGGCCGTTGGCAACAAAGTAAAAAGAAAGGCACGCCAGGCATATGCAGAATATATGGGGAGCGCCTGGTCCCCGGGCGTCACGGAAGAGTTCCGAGACCAGACTCCGAGAGCTCTGAAGCACTTTGTCTCCCAGCAAACGACCTGGCGACCGGTGACGTGTTAATGTCTCGCCCGTGGGTTCCCCGGCAAACCTTTACGTCTGGCCGCGCGTTTCAGGGTCAAGGAGTAGACGCACGCGGCGCTGAGACAGCAGCCTCTCGTCGGCAAGTTAAGTGTTTTCACGTGGGTTCGAAAACCGGGGTTCCGCACGAAATGCAACGAAGAGGGCGACATGCCCGCGGCCATTTCGCCGATACCGGGAAAAGCTCATAAACAAGCAGAACTCCGACTCGTAACGGCACGGGACCCCCTGAAACGCGACACTCGTCTCCCAAGGCGCTTCCCCATTCCCGACCGAAGCGCCGACAGGCGGCTAAAGAAAACAGAGCAAGGGATGCCGTCCTGGCGGTCGAAAAAAACATAATAAATAAAAGCGACCACCTCTACAGCACCTAATCATCTAGGCATTCTATATATAATTACTTGTTTTGTGTGTACATCTGAACTGCAATTTTATTATGATTTCGTTTAAATCTGCTGTTTATTTGTTTCTTACGAGGGAAATGTTTGGTTGAATTATCTAAGTATATATTTTTTTAAGTGACTTTGGTGTAATTTTTTCAGTGAAATCGTCTATACTTCGTTCCAGCTTCGGTCCGAGCGCGGCCGATGTTATGAGCCGAAGGGCCAATCAAACAGCGAAAGAGGCACAACGTCATGGCGTGCTCTCTGTAGTTGATAGGACCAGCCGGTATTCGCCGTCTCTCTGCGCCTGCTCCTCCGTCGGCTAGTCCTATCAAGCGCAGAGAGCACGCCATGACGTTGCGCTTTTTGCGCTGTTTGATTGGCCCTTTGGCTCATAACATCGGCCGCGCTCGGACCTAACGTGAAATGAAGTATAGACATATTAATATTTTTTTTGTCAAACTCTTCTGTAGTGGTTTTTAGCTGAAGGCCGGTAATATTGATGAATCCATAGATAAATGTTTTGGGTGCAACGAAGACACTGTAACAGCTTAACTCCTAGAACGAGGCTATAGGCGACTGCGGAACAGTCATAGTGCAAGTTGACCCCGAACAGCTGCGCTTGCTGAGGAGGAAAATAATAATCATGGCGAGCAGCAGGCACGTAGCCAGGATTTTGTTTCGGGGGGGGGGGGGGGGGGGGGGGGCCGCCCATGGCAAAATGCTGTATGAGGGGAGGGGGAGAGGAGGTCCCAGCAAAATGGAAGATTTCGGCGGGGGCCGGTGGCCCATGGGCCTCCCCTGGATACGTGCCTGGCGAGCAGAGAGCTTTGACGGAGGTGTTTGTGTCGCTTGTTTTTACCTGCAACAGCCTATAGTTCTGAGCATACGTTGCAAACAACGACCGACACTATGGCGTCCCTTGAACATACTTCATGCCCTCGTGTAATCGGCACTTTGTCAGGTTCGAAGTGCTTCTCACGGGACGCCTAATAAACCGAAGGTTTCGCAAAAACAACTGATTATAACCTTTGTTTTCCAGGTTGGGCTTCTCTTGGCCACCGTTCTGCCCTCTCGTCGTCTCCGCCGTGCAGCTTCGAAGTGAGGAGGATGAAGGCGTCGGCAGAGCCGCCTATGCTCCTAGCGGCGACCGAACGAAACGATATCGAGCTGGAATTCACTTCTAGCAGTGTTGTATACGTTGCTCTGAAACAGGAACGAAAGCTCGTTCCTTTTAAACCTTGCAACGAATTCCTGTTACAAGTTCCAATGGTGCGGGAGGAACATGTTCTCGTTACGTATCTGAGATTGGAACGTATTGTTACTTTGAAGTTACATTTGAGTATTTTAATTACAGGTTGTGTCGGGTAATACGCGAATGAAACAGAAGGAAGTGAGTGAAGATATCTATATTAAACTTAATGATACGAATCATACATTTTGAATGGACATGGACACAATTTTTTAAAGATCTTTTTTTAGAGCGCAGCTCTTAGAGCGCCCGTTTCCGGCTTGAGCGGCGTCGGCGTCGCAGTCGGCGTCGGCGTCGGCGTCACCGTCAGCGTAACCGCGCAGTGCATTATGGGTAAATTTTCCCGAAGGAACTTGAGAACCTCCCGAAGGACCTCGGGTTCCTTCGGGAGACCTCGGGAGGACCTCGGGTTCCTTAAAAGACCTCGGGAGGGCCTCGGGTTCCTTCGGGAGGACCTCGGGGAGAGGGGTCACGTGACCGCCCCCAGGTCACGTGACCGCCCCGAGGTCACGTGACCGCCCCGAGGTCACGTGGCCCCCACGAAGTCACGTGACCCCCCCCGAAGTCGCATGATCCCCCCTCAGTGACCCTTCCCTACTGAGCGGCGAAGAGCTGCGCTCTAATTCGACGTTACAGGGAGTGTTAAACGGCTTTCACTTTTTAGAGCGCAGATCTTAGGCGCCCGTTTCCGGCTTGAGCGGCGTCGCCGCGGCGTCGGCGTCGCCGTCGGCGTAACCGCGCGGTGCATCATGGGAAATATCCCATAATGCACCGCGCGGAGAGGAGGAGGGAGAGGAGGACGGGAGAAGGAGGGAGAGGAGGACGGGAGGAGGAGGACGAGAGGAGAAGGAGGGGGAGAAGGAAGGAGGAAGGGGGAGGATGAGAGGAAGGAGGGGTAAGAGAAGGGAAGATGAGGGATGAGGAGGAGAAGAGGAGGGAGGGGAGGAGGAGAGGAGGAGGAGTATCAGGTAGGATGAGGAGGTGAGGAGGAGGGAGGAGAGGTATACCCTCGCCTTAGTGCCCTTCCCTCCTCCTCCTCAAGAGCTGCGCTCGAATTCGGCATTACAGGGAGTTGTAAACGGCTTTCATTTTTTCCTTTGAATATTTCTTGAACATTTCACCATCCCGTGAAGTCGCGATGACGGACGTTGACACACTCGCTTCTAAAAGTTCCAATTGCCTAACAGATTCGGGTAAAGTTAAAAGTAAATGCACAAATAAAAATTAACGCAGTTCTTCCTTCCGTTTCCCCGAAAACGTAACGAGTTCCATCGACGCAAGACGGAACGGCGGCGTTCTACCGTTCCGCCCAAAAAGAACGCGAGCTATAGGGACGCCGTTCAGTACAACACCTGTTTTAAACCAGTTGGGTCAGCTCGATAATATTATCCGTGGTCGACAAGTGGAATCCACGGGGCGTCACTAGCCCTTGGCCTGCGTAGGCAAAGGCCAGGCCAGTGATGAATGTTCATCGACTCATTGATAGTAGCCAACGTTAATGCGTAGCGCAAGTTCGTCTGCTTCTTTTACACGGGGCTGTGGTGACGTCAGAACAATGCCGAGCTCTGATTGGTTTTGATTGAAGGATAGTGGGTACACCTCGAGGCATCTTGCTTTGAGGTCTACCCACTATCCTCCTATCAGAGCCAATCAGAACTCGGCGTTGTTCTGACGTCACCGCAAGTCCTGCGCAAGAAGCAGACGACTTGCTCTCCTCGTAGGTCGAAGGCGGAGTAGAAGAGAGAACCGAGGTTCGCCATTTTGTACCCGTGACATGCACTTCGTAATGCATGATGACCGTCGTTACTTGTAAAAAAAAAATAACTATAGTCCGTTTCAACTCAAGAAGGTAGGGCGAGGGAAAGGAAGGCCGGAGAGGAGGAAGCAGGGCGGAACGCTGGAGAGAGGAGGAGATTTCCCGCTCTCCTCTCCAGCGTTCCGTCTGGTTCCTCCTCCCCGGCCTTCCTTTCCCTCGCCCTACCTTACTGAGTTGCGACGGACTGTAGGAATGTTTGACACTGATAGGTTCTCCCTAATGCAGCCAGGACGTCGCACAACGGCATGGTAACGTTATAATGACGTCGTCCAAACGTCACGCGATCCCATGCCGTCACCACCACGTAATCATGACGTCAAGCGACACCATGGCGTCACTTTGACGTCACGATGATGCCATGGTGTCACGTGACGTTGGTGCTTTGTGACGCTGTTCATAACGGTTCTTCATGACGGTCGTCTAATAAAATTCGGCAGATAAAACACATTCTCTGTTACAAATCGAAACGTCATAAGTACAAACAAAAACGACATGCCTCCAGCGAACGTCAATGTGGCTGCGCCTATGTCCCGTTCAAAGGAAACGTGACCCAATAAATTGAGTCAGTTCTAAACACGGTTCTACAGCTGTCACAGAAAACGTAGAAAACAAATTGGAGACAGGTCATAAAGAAGCACAGCAGCATCGACCGCCAACCCTCTCCGGTATAGAAAGTAGCGCAGGCTGCTAACGACTGGTCGTGTCTGCATAAGTAAACCAATCGAACAATGAGGGTGACCGCAAATGCCGCTCAGATAAATCGGGGACACGGGTATCTGCCACCGCAGCAGACAACTTTATAAACAGCAGAGGGCGGCGCTAAGTCCAGTACGGCTTGCGGGTAGGATCGGTCAACGTTTCCATGGCAACCGTTTACACTGCATTGCAGTACGGGCGTTTAAACGTGAATGCGTTGGTATCGGGAGGGAGGTTTGGCGTGAAAGGTGAGAGTTTTTTAGGGAAGGTATCTATTATAGGCCTCATGAGAGAGGAGGGCCGTCTGGTTAGGGATAAGAGTGAAAGGATTGTGTGCATTATGTCTGGTTTGGGAGACGGGGGAAGGTGTTAGGGACAGGGTTGGGGACTAAGGAGGAGGAGGAGGGAAGAGAAGGAGAGCGCGGTTTTCGGGAGCGGCTATTAGGTCTGTCTGGTGTCGGATAAAGCGAAAGGGTTGTGGAGTTTGTCCGGTTGGGGAATAAGTGAAACGAACAGGGACTGCTTTAGGGACAAGATGGGGAGGGGTGAAAATATATAGGGAAATGGAGGCAACACGTAGGCGTCTTGGGTTGCAAGGGAGCAAAGGGTGGGTCTGTCTGTTTAAATATAAACCGAAAGATTTGCGCATTTTGTCTGTTTGGGGAAGTGTAGAGAAAATGGACTGCCTTAGGGACAGGGTGGGGAGAGATGAAGAAGACAGAGAAAGGGAAGTAACACGTAGTCATCTGGGCTGCAAGGGAGCAAAGGGTGGGTCTGCGTGGGATAAACATAAAGTGTTGTACGCTTTATCTCATTGGGGAAGTAGGCGAGAATAAAATATTATTTTAGGGACATAGTGGGGAAGAGGGAATGAATATAGAAACATGGGGAAGTATTCCAGCAGCGAGGGAGCGGTGGGTGGGTTTGGTTAGGGACATGGGGAAGTGTTTGTACGCCCTGTCTGCTTCGTAAAAAAGGATTCTGCGGTGAGGAGGAAGCGAGAAAGAGAGAGATAGAGAAAGGGAGGTTGAGGAAGGGAAGGTTAGAGGAAAGCGTCACGTCTTGGCCGACGATAAAACGGAGTGCGTGCGCCGGGCGAGTCGATGCCTGTGTATAAATGAGAGATTCTCCGGTCGTCTCCCCGCGGGTGAAATAATTTAGACGTGACCGAAATCTTGGCCCTTGAGAGTCGGCGGCGGCTGGCGCGCTTCGGTTCCCGTTTCTATGCGGTCGTTTGTCGGAGCGGAAATCGTTTCAGAGCTTGGGGTTCTCTCGGCTACTTTTCAAAAGCCTCAAATCAAAAACAAAAATACACACACACAAAAATAGACGAACAGTTTAAAGACGGATATTAGTTGTTTGAGGAAACCCAAACCCTCTGGAGCACCCAAACTTCCTTGAAGTTCAGCTTGTTTCGCGATAGTTCTGGCTTCCTACCGTTCGCGCGAATCTGAATATTAGCATATCAGATAAACTGATTATTTATTTAGTAGTTGCTAGTCGCCGTGACGAAGAATCTAGTTCGAACTTGAATATTGTGTTTACGTTTGTTTGACTATTGGCAACGCAAACATTCTTGGGATCCAAGTTGGCAATCTAACAAAAGTCAGTGTATATCAGCCCATCACCTGTTCAAATTTATTATTCGAATCAACTGACTAAGTCATCGAAATTTCCCCGTGTCGATGAGATTTGGTGCGACAAGGCGATGGGAGGCAGACTTGGGAGGTAATCCGTTACTTCAAGTAATTTCGTAATTGCCACGTTACTTTTTTGCGCCAGTAATTTGTGATGTAATTTCGTTACAAATATTGGCAACGGATTACTTTTATTACTCGTTACGTTTTTAAAAAGTAATAACATAATAGAGAAACGGGAGCGATATGAGCAGGCAATTCAGCAGCATAAAGATAGCAAGTACTAACAAAATAGAAAACATTCGTGAAGAGGAAAATAACCGAAAAAGAAAACATGATTTGTTTTTTTGTGCGACCGGTCACTAGAATTTTTAGAAAAACGTGCAAGGCATATACAAATATGTGAAAAACAAAGATTAAGACAACGCCAAGTAGGCGTTGATTTCTTGATCTCCCAGAGGAAGTAGACGCTGCTACTGAGCATGCGCACTGCTAGCTTTGCTCTGGAGAATTCCAGGGATCATTTCCGGTCGCCGAAAGCCAGCGGGATGGCTGGTGTGGTTGCAGCTTTCGTTGCCTTGTTAGCTTAGAGGTGAACAGGCTGCACCTACATTCTTTTTCTCAAATACATTATTCCATTTTTACGAGGACTTCCATAATGTGGGCGCATGAGAAATTGGCATTAGTGTTGCGCAACATTTTTGAAAACGTCAAAATTGTTTTGATTGTTTTCTTGATAAGTGTACGGAAAACGTAACGGGAAAGTAGTGTTTGACGTAACGAATAAAGTAATTCATTATTTTTCAGCGAAAGTAATTAGTAACGGTAATCCATGGCATATGAGGCTCCGTAATTTGTAATTGTAATCCATTACATTTTTCAAGTAACAGGCACAAGTCTTCGAAATCGCCGGACGAATCAACCGCCTGTCTTTCATTCAGGGACTTTTAGCAAACCGTAATCGCGTTCTGCGTACCGCACGACCGGAGCCTTTGAAGGGTGATTCCGTGACCGGGTGATACCGTGACCGCGGGGCGCGCGCTTACAAGCATGCTTCAAAGGCTCCGGTAGCGCGGTACGCGGCACACGGTAACGGTTTGCTAAGAGTCCCCACTATACTCCGTTTCACCCACGGTGGTTTCACCTTATGTTGTACCGCATCGAAGGTATAGAAGAGCGAGCTCAGAGCGATGGCAGCTGCTCTTGCGGCGCGAGAGCTCGTGCTGCCGAGATGCGTCTTAGAGTGAAGAGCTCGGGGTTGTAACCTTCACTGCGGTATATGCTTAAAGGTTGGTTCACACATTTGCGTCGGTCGCGTTCGCACTTCACCGAAACGACCGCAACGACAGAGTCACCGGGCCAATTAAGTGTTCGCCGTACGCAGCGTGGCAAGCGAGGCAAGGCGTAGCTTCGCGAAGCAATCCATGACTCACGGTTGTTCCGGTGTTTTGGTCGCTTCTGTCGTTTCGGTAGCACGAAACGCAACCGTTGCAAATGTGTGAACTCAAGCCCTAAGCTGAAACGGAGAATATCTGATTGGGTGTATAACCGGGAGCGTGATTAGGTGGCGAAAGTTCGACATATGACTGATCCATTGAGTACATATCTTCCAGGTAATACATCTTCCATGACTATACTCCGTTCAGCTTGTCGGTGGACGGAGTAGTACAGTATTTTCAGTGGATGCAGATCACTTTATCTTCAATTAATTTTAATGACAACATAATGGACGCACGCGATGGACGCGGTCTAATAACAGCAATTGGAGAAACGTGCGCCAGCAGCTGGCGCTATCCGACAGCACCACGACACGGTTCCTTCTTCGAGTACGGTTTTCAGTTTCACCGTTTGTTAGTTTCGGTCACCGCCGAAACACACGAATTTGGCTCGCAGTATCCGCTAGTTAGATGTGCGCAGAAATCCATCAAACAAACCACGGATGAGGCAACGGTGGATGTAAAATCGCTCTACAACCCGCACTGTTTTTTACGGAAGCATCTGCGTATACGCGACGCCTTTCCCCATTGAGCTGCAATTGATTTTTATTTTTTTATTTTCAGTGCCTACGAACGGCCAGAAGCCCAGGACGGTAGAGCACGCAAGTCACATTGCAAAGGTGAAAGCGACAAAACAAATAAATCCAGAAAACGACCCGACGACAACGCACTATATAAGATTGTCAACGCTTCACTTGAATGATGTGATGTCATCATTAAAAAAGTCAAGGCGCGTATCAAGATGATTAAAATAGTTCTGTACGCGAACTACAGGAGAGAAAACAATGCATGGGATTAACGGCAAACGTGCGGTTGTTGCGAAAATGTCTAACAGGCACATTTAGATTGGTGCAAGACACAATAAAAGGACAGTCATAATACCCATGCAAACACTTGTGTTACAATGTGTTACATGAATACTTTCTACCTGATGGTTCATTCAGAAACGATTCCACAAAGCACTATTTTCCAGAAGAAAAAAAGAAATAGAAAGTTTGAGGCCGAGTAAGATGCAAAAAGGGTTAAAGAAAACGGTATCAAGCACAGCTTACGGTTAGTTCGACAGGCATGTTAAATAGATCACCACACTAGTCGCATGATTTATTTGGTGTTAGTGTGGTAAGCTACAAAGCTCGGGTTTTCCTTTCTCGACTTTTACGTTGTTTCACGACTTTCAGTATGCCCTTGACACTTTGTCGTTCGCAGCTCATCACAAATCATCAAAACAAAAACAGCCCCTAAAAAAAAAAAGTGTTGTGACGTTTACGGTAGGATTTACGAGAGGGCGAAACAGAAAACGTCTCGTCGCCAATGAGCAACAAGGCAACAACTTGCAATTCGACACTCGCCAGCTCGAATTTTACGTCGAATGTCTAGTCCCATAAAACTCGCCACCAACTAAAATATAAGAAAATGATATACATTCAGGGTCACACCCGAGGTTTGAAACTCCGAACTGCGACACAACAGCACTAACAATATTCAACAAACACCATGCCTCCCTGACAAACCGTTTTTTTTTTAGCTATATATTTCGTGCGCCCGTCACACGAGTTCGAGCGTCGACGCCATAAAACTTGCGCCCCGTTCGCGTTCCTACAACCACCACCATGCAGAGAGTGGAAGGAGGAGAGACCGGGCGTTGAAAGCACACGTTTCAAGAAGTGCGCGTGGGCGACACGGCTAAGAGAAGTTTTCGCTGACCATAAAAACTTCCAGGCGTGCGGCCTCGTGTCGCTCTCTCTCTCTCTCTGTCCCTCTCTCTCTCGGTATCTATCTATATATATATATATATACATAGAGAGAGAGAGAGAGAGAGAGAGCCACGTACTACCTTGAAAGAGAAGGCATGATGCAAGTAAATAAAAGCAGTAGAGAAAGCGTCCACAGCCGCGAAGAAGCTAAACTCAAGGCGCGCGCGGCCTGCAGCAAAGGCTTTTTCATAGAGCATCCTCTCTCTCTCTCTCTCTCTTTCTATTTCTATCTCCCTTTCTCTCTGTCTTGCTCAAAGTAAAAAAAAAAAGTTATTGTTGGGCCGACAGGTTGGAGGAACGTGCCACCAATACCCACCAGGATTTCGAGAAGTGCGCAGCGTTGCCAAGCTTATGTCTGTATAATAGTTTCAAGAGCCGAAAAAAGAGACCAACAAAATAAAAAGGAAAAATAAACAACACAAAAACCCACGAAAACTACGTAATTAGAATGCAGGGCAGCTTTACGAGGTAAGCGTACAAGCTATAAAACTCGCGACGAGAAGGGGCAAAGACGCGAGATAAAACCCAGAGAGCGAGAAAGAATTTCAACAGATTTGCACGCATATATCGTTCTGAAAAGTCCATGTACAGGGTGTTAGCTTGACCCGGCAAGTAGTTCTTCCGAGGGAGGCTCAAGACCGGCTGTTTTATATTGAAGACTTCAGAGCGATACAAGCGAGCATTGCCCAATAAGTGGAAAGCAGGTCTGTTTGAAGTGGCTCGCTACAGACCTGCCTTCCTTGTATTGGGCAATGCTGGCTTGTATTGCTTTGGAAGTTCGAAAAGGTGAAAGGAAATAAAACCTGATCTTTTGGGAGGTTCCTGTAGGCGTCTTCTTGAGAGCCCTCTCTTCTGTCTATGACATCTTTAGTATTTCGACGTTGCAAATCACTAAAGAAAAAAATGGTAGATCTATATTGCAAACTAAATGACTGCTTGGCAGCCCAAGTCGTCCCTGTTGTTAAAAAAAAAGGAGGCCCTTTGTTACCCGAGAAATTACCGACCCAATTGCAAGCTGCTGGAACATATTATTCGGGAATATTTCTTCGTTGTTGGCGAATAGTTTAGGGCCGTTATGCACTTGCAACCGAGTAGGGCCAAGAGAGACAAGCCGGGTTTTTAAGCCTCTTGCGCTGCTGCGGAGCAGGTGCTACGCCGTCGAAAGAGGCTTAAAAACCGGTCTTGTCTCTCTCGGTCCTACTCGGTTGTAAGTGTGCATACAGGCGCTTTATGGCGTAAACAAACGACCAACAGTAGTTCAACACGTATTCAGTCACGACTTGTCACCGCTACCCTAAATGGACCAAACGGCAGGATGCGCCACGCGGGCCTCGGGGTTTTCCCCTTTGAACTGCCAGAGGGTGGCCCGCACCATCTGTCTTCCTGGGGGCGTCTAGGGCGCCAGTGGAGGCAGCCATCTTTTCTGTCTTGGCGAACCCGGTGCTGGGCGCGCCGGTGCGCCTAGATTTCAAACTGTTTCCAACTGCTGGATTCGGGGTCACGCGATATACAGGCCACGTTTTGCAGTACAAGCTGCAAGGAGGAGGCGCAAGTCTCGATCGTCCGCAATGCGTCTCCAAGCTTTCACAGCGTGCACGTTGGTCTGTTACTTGCGCATGTGTTTGTTTACCCCTCGCGCCTTCCCCTACGCGCATGTGTTTGTTTACCTCGTCATCGCGCCTTCCCCTACGCGTTCTCTATGCATGCTGTCCCCTGATTGACGTGCCCCTCATTGCGTTCCGATGAGTCAAAGGCGTATTTTAGAACGCTTGCTCGCCGTATAGCCTCTACCGCCAGTTACTGCTCTCGCCACGCGTGAACCCACGCGTCAGTTTGAACAACCAATCACAGCGGGTGGTATTGTCAGCCGTTCAATTAAAATGCTCTCCATGGTGTGAGTCGATCCCTCTGTTGAATCGAAGCTCTCGTCTAACGTAAATAAGTGGAGTGGAATATGCGATCGCCCTATACTGCTTTTCACCTTAAGGGCGATCGCAACAAGTCTTTTATATTAAGTAAATATCGTTTATAATTATTTCTTCACATCCAAGACCTACAGAAACACGCGTTAGTGTTTTCCTCCGCGTAATGGCGGTCGCAGAAAAAGTTCGACAAGACGTAGCAGCGTCGTTCAGGCCCTCAACTAGCAAGCAGCTTGAGTGAATATTGCCTCGCAGCGTCGGCCGCGTCTGGACTTAATCTGAAACGAAGCATAGTGAACTGTATTGCTCCTTCGGTACAAAAGACCGACCTCACTCAAAAAGCATCAAAACGCGACAAGCCCCGACGTTCCTCGCTCTAAATTTTTGATACATAAAGAAGAT
Source organism: Ixodes ricinus (assembly GCA_037355805.1). NCBI lineage: Eukaryota > Metazoa > Arthropoda > Arachnida > Ixodida > Ixodidae > Ixodes > Ixodes ricinus. Next base: position 13,306 of record JAZHYW010032611.1, read on the forward strand.
TAAAGTGCCGATGCCCGTATGACAGATAGTGACGACAAGCCGAGAGATAACGAAAGCCTCCAAAACATCGGCGTCCGCCCACGCGTCGACAATAACCGCCCGCTTTTGTCGCAGCGGCCCCAAGAGCGACAAAAAAAGAGCAAGACGTCATGAGGCAATGTAGCGAAAGCTGCGCCGCCAATGAAAGAGCATTAGCGTCACGGTAACTTTGCCGCCATCGAAGCAATTCCCGCGGGACGGCACGGAAAAGCTGGGGAGGCTACAATCATACATCGGCAAATTCATTCATGAACTCGCTCATTCACCCTTCTTTCACATGCACGGCGTGAATCTGAATGGCTCGGAATGAACTTTTGAAATTGAAAAAAATCATGCGATGTGATGGTGAATGACTTTGTGAATTTGATTGAATTCGTGATGTGATGGTGAATGAATTTTCCGTGAATCCTGAATGAATTGTGCGATGTGATAAAGTGAATGAAGTCGTGAATTCCTGATGTGATGGTGAATGACTTCGTGAATTTGAACGAATTCATGATGTGATGTTGAATGAAGTCGTGATGTGATGGTGAACGACGCCAGTGAGTCTGAGATGAATTACGTGATATGATGCTGAATGAAGTCGGTGATTGATGGTGAAACGACTTCGTGAATTTGAATGAATTCGTGATGTGATGTTGAGATGAAGTCGTGATGCGATGTGTGATTGACTTCGTGAATTTGAATGCTCTCATGATGTGTTGCGATTGCGATTGACTTCGTGAATTGAATAGAATTCATTGTGATGTGAATGACTCAATGAATTTGTGACGTGATGGCGAATGGCTCGTGAACACGATGAATTTGTGATGTCAGTGGCTCGTGAACTTGATTAAGTTCGTGATGGGAAGTAATACCGTGAACTTAATTCTCGACGTGATAGTTAATACGGTTATGAATTCAGAATTCAATTGTATTGACTCACTTGAATCTTTTGTTAATTGTATTGTATCAATTGTTCAATTGTATTGATCTTCAGTGAATCTTTTATTAACCTGATCAACACAATGTGAATTTCAATTGTATTGACATTCACATTGTATTGATCAGGTTAATAAAATATTCACTGTCGGCAGGATGTGTAATGTACATCCTCGGACAACGCAACGCTTCGCGATTCGGAGAATTGAACCTTGCCCATAGCACCTGCCTGGGAAGAAGAAACCACTCTGAAAAGAACGACCGGGTGCACGCCACGTAACGGGCGCAAAATAGACCTCTTCATGTAATCGAAGTTAATCCGGTAAAATAAACATTATTTTGTTCCTTCACAAACCAACGTCGCATTTCCAATTAACGACACGTCAGCACCCGGCCACCGCTGACACACTTGTTTTGTTTCAAAGCGTGGGAACGTCAATGCTTCCAAACTTAGAGTTTATCTTTTGCTGTTGTTGACAGAACGAGAATTTATTTGTTTTGAAGAGAACGATGTGACCAGCTGGAGTAGCTAGGGAGGCACAATCCTTCGAGCGGCGGCAGACTGTTGCCGTCTGAACTGGATGTCTCTTTCCAACGAGACGGCTGCTCAGGGGCGACGGTGCTCTTAGCAAGGACGCTTAGGGGTTCCGCGCAGCGATCATCTCGCGCCTTTTGGGCCCGGTCGTGGGAACGTGAAAAGTGTCTTCCAAAGGAGTCTGAAATGACGCCACTTATACATAGCTTTGTTGGGGCTTCTTTTGCCACTTTTACGTAGTCTACAGCATAAAAATTATTTTGTTTTCACTTTTCAAACAATCACGGCCATTTTTAATCAAAAGTAACGAGTAATGGGTGACGTAATATCATAGGAGATTCCCTAAAATAATAATGAAATTACTTTACTCGTTAGTCATTTGGGATTCTAACGGGTATGTTAGTACGTTAGTCAAGAAAGTAACGCGTTACCAGTAAAGTCGTTCTTGTAACGCGTTAGTTCAACACTGCTCGCATACGACTACGAGGGGCAGCGAGCCGTCGCCAAGGCGGCGGGCACCTAGTAGCAGCAGGCGCCGCTTGGCTCACGCGGCGCAGCCATCTATCGTTTCAAAGGAGACGAAGCCGCAGTTGACGTCACAAGCAGGCGCACCTAATCCGGCGCTGAGACCATATCACGTGACCCGCCGCTTCCGCTCGGCGGAGCACAGAGCACATTCACGTGACATGATCGCAGCGCGGCGTTGGCTGGGTTGGAGCTCTATCAATGTGCTTTGCGTTTCGCGCATTAAATACCCCACTTCCTCGACGGAGTTAGGTCCTGGTTTCCAGTGGCTGACACAGAGGGCGCCACAGTCCTATTCCGCAAGAACTGCGAAATCGTGAAGGCTACCAGCCGTGAAGTTGAATTTAGTCAGAACGAACCTGAATGACTTCGTGAATTCTGCGGAATTCATGATGTGATGGTAAATTCCGGTGTAGTTTGTGTTGACCGTGATGGCAGAATAACTTCGTGAAGTGATTGTGAATTCGGATGAATTCATGATATGATGGTGAATTCGGATGAATTCGTGATGTGATTGGTGAATTCAGATGAATTCATTATGTGATGGTGAATTCGGATGCGAATTCATGGTGATGGGTGGGGATGACTTCGTGAATTGGTGATGTGATGGTGAATGACTCCGTGAGTCCGGAGGCGGCGGTGGTGTGATGGGGATGAATTATTGGCGCGGTTGAACGGCGGGATGTGAAGAGTTGTGACTTTGGGAGGTTGGAGTACCTTGTGACGTGAATGCGAATGAAGATTTAAAGAGACCATGATTTTGTCCGTTATGTGATGGTGAATGAAGGGGTACTAAAATGCCGGCCACTATGGTTATCAATACCTCCGTTCAACCCTCAGCTCACAGTGCGCGTGGAAGCTATAGGTGCCCGTGTAACCAGTCAAACGTCGCTCTTTCGTCACGTGATCACGCACCCACCCATACCCTCGCGCGGATACAGCGTGTTCAGGCGGGGAAAGGAAGGCAGTCGATTGGTCCGGCGCAGTGTGTAGCTTCCACCGCAGTATCAGCTTGGCGGTGAACGGAGTGCAATACAATGCTTCGACGACACCAAGGGGCCTCCGCTCGCTGTACTGGATGGCGGCCCAGTTTGTTGACAGGTTTCTAGACCCGTTAAAACCAGCGGCGGACTGCTTTCATTATGTTGTCGACGGGCCGGTGGACATTCCACGCGACGAAAGCAACTGTTTTTTTTTTCTTGTTTTTGTTTTCTAGTTTGGAACGACAAAGTCCCCGAAGTGCGACGCAAATTGGGTTGACAACAATGACATCCGCGCGAAGCCCCAAACTGCTGGGTTTTTTTTTGCTTCTTTTTTTCGCTTTTTTATTTGATTGAAATGCGTTTTGTGGGGACAGTTCGACGAGTAACAATGCATAGTTCCCTTTGGAGTTCATGTTCCGTAAAGCGTCGTCAAGGTCTTTAACGGATGGAAACTGATAATGGATGGCGGAAAGTTCAAAACACAGAAAAGCAAAGATCTAAAAAACAAATAATCGTGCAATCGAACATTGTTTTAAAATCTTCGTCTTCCAGCAAAAACTACCTTTTCAAAGTCAGTGTTTCTCAAAACTGTATCCAATTAGAAATGACTCGTTAATTGGCTCCCTCAAAGAATGTGGCGGGTTCTGAGACTCTGCACCAGAACGTCTACTCCTGCTGTCAAGCTGCGCACTAATGGCGAACTCGGTGGTCAATCGCCGGCGAGAACGAGCCGGCGGAACCGGCAACCAGAAACGCGACGGCGGCGCACCACGTGACCCTCACCACGCGAACACGAAACGCCAGACGGTGGCAGTTTACTTCGCCTCTTGCCCGCGCGACACCGCAAGCGAGAGCCTGTCGCCGCCCTCACCCATGTCTCAACGACTTGGATTGACTCGAGTAGCGGCTGCTAAAGTAACTTCTGATCAGTTTCGTTCTTTCGTTCATTTTTTCTCACTGACCTTCTCTCCCATTTCGGAAGGGACGACACCGGATACAGTCTGGCGCCTACTCGCCCGGCCGTTCGGAGCTCGGGCGGAAAAGCGCGAAGTTGCCGGTGCTTGCCGAGAACCACCACCCGAACGTGCGCGATGCCGGAAACTGACCGCGAACACTATTGCGGTTTCCGGCAAAAGTTGCCGACGATTGACCACCCGAATTCGCCATAAGTCATCGGTGAAGTTCTCGCTTCTTAAAATAACAAACTGGCGTTCAATCGCGCATTGTATCTCTTGTCAGTGCAGCGTGGTTTTGCTGTAAAATTTCCGGCCACTCTGACCAAATTAGCCTCCACAAACAGGAGACATTAGGCAAATATTTCGAGGCAAACTGACTTCCGACCGAGGAAGCAATCGGATCACAAAATTTGACATACCCTGAATCCCAGATTTAGATATAGCTGCACTCGTTTTCACCTCAAGAACAGGGAAGTTTTGCACATTGTTCATACTGCCTGGCGAAGTAGTTCTAACGAAATTTGGTTCTTGGAGGATGAAGCCATGCTATTGGCGTTTCAAACGTGTATGTCTTGATAAGATATCATATATATAATCTAGAATACGCCTACATATATCTTAATAATCCACATGCAAAAGAGGTACATTAATAATAATTCGCAAAAAGACCGACTTTTTTTTTACTTCGCTATTTTGTGTAGAAAACGAGTATAGACCTATCAACTAGTATCGGCACTACATTATGCGATTTTCTAGTAGACGCCACCATTTTGGTTCCTATGGTGCAAAACGGAAACAATTGTTGCGCTTGTTACTATTCGGCAATGCTACCTCGCGAGCTTTAGATAAAGATGTCGGGAAATCTCGGGCGATATCTTTTTCGTCAGTGGAGTCAGGTGTCCGGTGCACGGAAAAACCGCATTGTGGGATTTCAGCTAAAGCTTCAGAAACCCGGCAACAATGATTTCAAGCACCAAGATGACCGCATAATGCCGCTAAACTTTGAGACGTAGCTTCCTTAGTGGCTTTATACGGAAAGAAACTGGGGGAGAGGAGGAGACGACGAGTGCGTGCGGGGACGTCAGAACGCCGAGCTCCGATTGGAAGGATTAGTGGGTAGACGCAAAGGCTACGCGGAGCGCAAGTTCGTCTGCTTCTTTTGCGGGGGTTGTGCTGACGTGAGAACGCCGAGCTTTGATTGGTTCTCAGTGAAGAATAGAGGGGGTAGACCTCAAAACAGCTTGCTTTGAGGTCTGCCCCTCTATTCTTCACTGAGAACCAATCAGAGCTCGGCGTCTTTCTGACGCCACCGCACCTCCTGCGCAGGAAGCAGTCGACTGGCCCTCCGTGTAGCTTCCATAGGGCGCGTTCAGTAGCGACTCCAGGAGTCAAGGAGTCAGCGCTCCTTCCACTAGACGGCAAAAAGCGACTTCCGGTGCACGTTACTCCGAGTTTTGGGAGTCAAGTTCTCGTGCACCGTCTCCGGAGACGGTGCATGAGGAGTGAAAGGAGCGAGGCATGACGTAATTCTGGATCGCTGACAAAGTTCCGGCGCCAAAAGAGAAAAACAAACAAAATGGCGGGATAAGCTGCGCTGGTTCTGTCGCGGGTGTGTATTTTGCTCGCTTTTGTTAATGAAAAGTGCTCAAGGTAAGACGAATAACGCGCTCGAATTTCTTTTTCAGGTAAGGCTCTTTTCGGAAAATGCATTGGACCGTATTTTGTTGGGTTTGAATATGCTAATAAACAACGTAAACGTTCATTTGACGCCGTGTCTCGATCGCCGTTGCACGGAAACTCGGTAATATGGACGATAGTCCTGTCCGCGCTCAACAGAGCAAGGCAGAGTATGAACGCTACTTTGGTAGCCGGTTGGACACTCACGCAGAGCATGATCCCGTTTAATGTTTTGTTTGCGAGCTAAATCGGGGTGCACGTTGGCTGACGCTCGCTTCGGCCGACAAAACCTTGATCGCCGAGCGTGGCCGAACTTCCCGTGTGTATACGAACACATTTTATAGGAAGTTCGTTACGAAGGGCAGAACAAACGTATGGCCGTATAAAAGTATCGCAACCGGCGGCGTAGATTCGCCGAGCTCTATATTTTCCGTGTGCTGACGACGTTTTTGTCGGTTTTTATAACAGTAGCTGCCTCTGCACCGCCAAGCGGAGGGCTCGATCGCGTTGGATCGCTTCGAACAGCAGCGCTGATGTGTACAGTCACTCGCTTTTTCTTTACCGACCTTGTCAAGACTTCTTCAATACCGGCATCAAATAAAAGCGATCGTGCTCGCCATCGTCTGCTTCCAGTATATTCGGAGACCGTCTGGCACAGGGGAGGAAGCGGAAATTGCGTAGAGGCAGGTTTGGAGCCGTGGTTTTTTTGCCGTTCAGTAGGTCGCTTCGAGGACTCCGACTCGAGTGACTCCGCTCGGAGCTGAGGGAGCCGCTACTGAACGCCCCCCATTGTCTCTGGTCGCAGTCTCCCTCCAATCAGAGCGAGAGCAAGAGCGTCGTCTGCTACTCGCACCTTGAACGTCCAAACGCATTCGAGCAGTGAGCGGACAACAAAGGAGGCAGGTAGCCTCTGAGTCTATTCGCTACTCCTTCCAATCGGAGCTCGGAGCGCTCTGACGTCACCACACGCCACCTTCCCCTCCTTTCCCTCGGTTTCTTTCCGTAGGGTCACCGACGGTTCAAGCAATACAGAGAGTGCCTTATTATGCTCGCGCTTCGCGATTGGTCCTTAGGTGCTACGCGCCCACGCCAGGCGTCTCACAAACTCTCAGTTGTTCTGCACCTTTTCAGCGCATATCACCCGGACAAAATATGTCATGTCGCCCTGGGCTGTGGATGCGCGGCGTCTGTTCAGAACGCGTTTCGCAGCCCAGTAGACAAAGACGACGGCGGGCAAAAGGCGATCCTTGTAGAACGGCCTATACAGATAAACAAATAAAAAAGGCAGTGACCCTGTATTTTTAAACTTACGCGTTTTAAGGTCACGTGACATTAGGTTCACATTATGTCACTCTTCCAGCTAAATCCAGCGGGGAAACTAAATGCGTGTATGCACGTCTCATATCACGTCGGGTCACGTGGTATCCATTTCTCGCCGATTTTTGACGGGGAAACGTAATCGGTGTATAGATCACGGGACATCAATTTACGTCAGATAATTTAAACAGCAATTTAGTTTTCCCGCTAGATTTAGCGGATAATGTACGGACGGGTGAACGGACACAATTTTTAGGATTTTGCCACCGTTAAAAAGCGTTTCATGTTTTGAAAACGGTGGCGAACGCCCCACATTCAAGTGCGCACAACAATAAAGTGTCCACGGGTTCGAGGATTCGGCAGATCAGCGGTCACGAGTTTATTTTTAGCGCTGGATCACGTGACCTCGGAGAGGAGGAGGAGGGGGGAACGAGCAAGCTGGACGCTTTTATTGCATCAGGCGATTGCATCAAGATGTCGGAAACGTTTAAGGTTTCAGCCGTGAAGCCTCGACGCTGCTCGGCATCGGAAGGAGTGGGAAGCAAGGGGAAGGGGCGAAGGGGCGGCAGGTCGTCGACGTCCGTCCTCTCCAAATTGCCTTCCGACGACAGGGCAACCCGAGACCCGGGCTCTGATCTCCGCGAGAACCCCCGCCTCCGCCATTAGCCGCTGGTGTCGACTTACACTCGCCACAAGTCCGGGTACTTTCCCGAACACCGGAAAAGGGAGCAAAAAAGAGAGGAAAGAGGGAGAGTTTGGTGGAAGAAGGAGGGCGGGGGTACCACGACGAAAGCTTTAATAAGCACCGAGATGCTTCGATGGCGCACCCTTATAGTTGCCCTACGTGACGTTATTACCAGAATTTGCCTCGCCGCGATGTCAGGATCGTGGTTGCTTGTCGTCAGTGGCGAACGAGAAGTTCGAATGTGCGTTCAAAGCCGTGGTCGCACCACCGATACATCGCACGCAAAACGGTTCCCTATAAATCTTGGAGTTTAGGTCACCCTAAAAAAAAAGAACCAAATAACATGTCCGTTTTTGGTCTTTCCAGCTGCGTAATTCAGTTCCTACTTTAAAAAGCAAATGCTGTATTTGAGAAGAAAAAAGAAAACACTTAAATCGTCTTGATTTGGCCTGCAGGACCACGAATACGAAAAATTAAAATTCAGATTGATGCGCCAAGTAGAAGCAAGAGCACTTTGGAATTAGCGCTGAAGCCCCCCTTTCCGGCGCGTTCGGTGAGAAGAGGGAATAGTGACGGATTATACGGAGATCTCAACATTTTCTCACCTCCCGCATGCCTTACCCGAGTAATCAGAAACGATGCACGCTTTCCCTCACAAGGAGCAAGCGCTAGGCGGCCGAAACACCTGCATACCACGTCACACCCAGCAATTGTTTGGTCCTTCGTTTTTTTTGCTTTTTTTCTCGCGTGAATTGATACGTTTGAATCAAATGTTTGTGATACTTTATTCAAATTCACATGAACAAAAATAAGCTAGAATCCACCTTTAGCTCGTTTTTTTATTTTCAAAACCTCTTCAGTTTCCTTTTAAGCAGGGTTCGCCTTAAACGTCATAGAACAAAGAGGTTAGTCAAAACAGGAATCTTACAGGCGTCTTCTTAAAAGAATATTAATAGAATATAATGAAAGAAAATTACATCGGATTCTACGAACACGTGTTCACACGTAGTCACAGTTTACACGCGCAACCCCTTCAACCAAGGCTTTTAGATCATGGGTCGGCCATCTTTGGCTACAGCGGGCCAAGCCAAGCCTATAGAAATGAAACGTGAAAACCGGTCACGTACTCAAGGTGAAAAGCAAAGATGTTCTGATGCGGGGCACACGTAACATAATGTTGTTCGAGTGTCTTCGTGGTAAGGCTTCGGGTGTTCTTTACTTGCCATATTCCAAACATTCGCATTGAAACTCTTAAAAGAATTTGCATCTCGTCATATTTACGTTTTTTATCGTGTCCTGAGGGATAGAAAAAATATCTCCATGAAAAAATGTCGCGATTCCGCTGCATAATCGTAAAGCAAAAGTCGACCATTTTCCTCCACCTGCAGCCGCGAGTGGCATCCGAAGGAACTACGGCGAGAAGCTTACCTGACCTCGCTCGGCTCTAAGCTGCAGCGTAACGCCCGCTAATGTCAGCAGAGAGAGGGAGAGGAAGCGTCCTCCGAGAGAGCACACGGGAAGCTACACGGCACCTCGAATTACGTCACTAGGGGGGGGGACCAGCTGTGACCCTGAAGACTGGGAGTAAGCTGAGGGGTGCCAAAAATGCCAATATTTATATCCTTTTTTTTTGCATAGCAATTAAAACACGCAGGCGAAATCGGTTTTTTTTTTTCACTTCAGAAGTGTCAGAGGGCACCTTTCACAAATTTTTAACCGGAGTTTTGAAATCGTTGCATTCCCCCCCCCCTCCCCCTTTTAACTGCTAGTCGTACCACATTTTGGAGGTGTTCAACTGTCGTTCGGGAGACTCAAGTTTGACTTCACAGTCTTCATCCTTAAAAAAACAAAAACAAATTTTCGGAGATTTGTACGCACTCTATCAAGCACGTTGATCGAAGCCACCGTGAGATCTTTGAAGATTTGAAAACTTTAATTAAGTAAAGCCGAAAAAACAAACATCGTTTGCTGGAAAAAAAATTAGCTTATTGTCTGTTTGGCGGCGAACTGATACGCGAACACTATACGGCAAATTTTTTAAACTTTCTCAGAGTTCATACGTCCGATTATACCGGGCTTGTCGAATACGGATTACACTTCAAAAAATGCCCGTGCGTCTACTTTCCCGCACAACACTCGGAGAGCCAATCACCGCAACTTACGGAGGCATCTCAGCGAGTCACGATGCCGAAACCTATGCTTAGACCAGAAAACGTAGTTTGACTTGTGACATTAAGCAATTGAAAACGTCACGCTGCATTGCCTAATGTCACAACTTGGACTGCGTTTTCTGGCCTAAACATATGTTTCTGCATCGTGATTCGCTGAGCTGCCTCCGTAAGTCGCGGTGATTGACCCTCCGAGTGGTGTGCGGGAAAGTAGACGCACGGGCTTTTTTTAGAGTGATATACCGGGTTATAAAGCGTTTGTCTGTCGTTTTTGTATCTCTACTATTGTCCTCGAAGTTCGTGCGCTTTTTCTATAGTCAGATTATACCAAGTTTGGCACCAAGCCTGCTCCTTGTTTTGGAGTGTGTGTCTGGGGGAGAGGGGCGTCATTTCTAGTGGAGGGTTGGGGGCCGTAAATTATTGCCTCGCGGGCCGGCGGCCGGTGTCGGCACCTGTTTTAAAAACAATCTCCACCGAAGATTCGACCACAATGGGGCGGGCCCAAAAAGATGCACCCGGTAGACGTAGGTAGACGGACACAATCTGCGCGCGAGTACAAGTGTATAGCCCTGTCCCGAAAAGCGCGGTGCACGACTGTAGAACGTGTGACCAGTGATGGAAAGTAGAGCCGGCCTGATTTAGGAACCAATTTACAAAGTCACCGCACCGCGTGTGTTTCCGCGTGCGCCGAGCCGCCCAACACATACATTGTTCCGCATACGTGAGCCGACAGTGAGGTGGAAGACCCAGGAGCTCGCTCCACCGATCAACCGCCGCCGTCTCGACAAGCGATTACGTTAGGCACGAGCGGGGTGTTGCCGGAGATCCCGGTCACGTGGCACAGAGCGGACGCTTGTCGATTGGTCTACCGAGTGACGTAGCTTCGACTCCACTACAACCTAATGTAGACAACGGAACGTGGCTGCAAGACCACAGTGGAGTGGCGGTATGATAAAAAAAAGGGAGCGGGCACGTGTCGCAGCGTGTGCGCTGTGTATCTCTTTGCTATTAGTTAATAGTGCCGACCAGGCATCTGCCAAACTAACCTCTTCAATGTGAGTGTGTTTTTTTGTTCTTTGTTTATGAAGAGATTAGGAACGAGGTCGAAACATTGGTGCACTGCGGATTCGGGTCGGGCGAACCGGTAAATGAGAACAGTTTTATTTAAACATATACTTGTTTCATTTACCTGCAGAAGTTCTCACGTGGAAACATCAGGAGGGGAAACGTTTGCTGTTAGGCGGACCTCTAATAAATCAAGCATAAGAAGGGGAGGCTGCTGCTGGGTAAACAACTTCGGACTTTCACGTCGTCTCTTCATTACTCGCAAAGAAAACAAAGAAAAAAAGTCACAACTTTTATTTGCTTTTAAGGAAAGAACTGAGAATGCCTGGTCTATTTTTATTCCCAGTCGCATTTTATAAGCTCTCGAAGTCGGTGCGTATACGTACACATGATGCTTGGTACGAGCTTGCAGTTTCTGTGCGTGTTTATGAACTTCTCAAAATAGCAAACCGCGGAGCAACTGATGGCGCGGACCTTACTATTGACGACGTTAAATCTATTTACACGCAACATAAAGCAACGCAGAGGTTTAGGTTTTTGTATTGTTATATTCAGTTGAATGGTGATTACATTTCCTTTCAAATAAGACCGCTCATTCTACGAAGTGTTGATAAGTAGATGAGTAATCAGCTGGCAAAAAGACCCAAATCACCATATTCAGTGGGACCATTGACAAAGTCCATGTACGCTTCTCATAAGGGACCTTTACCATGTTCCACGTGCAGCACAATGGAATCCATTGAAGCATGCTTTAAGCGCGCCCCCAGTGATACCGTGACCGCGGGCGCGCGCTTTCAGCATACTTCAACGCAGTGCGGTAACGACACAGTGAAGCCCGGTTCAGACACTTGCGTTTGAGTGCGTTTAACTGCGTTGCGTCGAGAACCGAAAGCGAGTCACCGTGACCTGTGCGTCGTATGAAGCGTGGAATCCAATTCAAGGAATCATCTTGGCACGTGATATAAGGCAGGGATGTCCTGGTTTCTCGCAGCCGCAACGCAGTCAAACGCAGTCAAACGCAACTGTCTGAACCAGGCTTGACTGTTTGCTAAAAGCCCCATTAAAAACAATCGGCGGTAGTGTTGCCGGACACGGCTGTGAAAACAGCTGTTAAGTGAAATGAATTACAATAGAGCATCGCATTACAACGTATGGTGTTATGTGAACGTAGAACCTGTTTCACAGAGGTACAGGGTGTTTTAGAATGAAAGCTATCCCCGTCATTCACCCTTCGTAGGTAGCCATGCATCGCGGAAAAGTTGATCTCCGCTTAGAATGCAACGCCAGTACTTCCGCTGACATGCCAAGATTTACGTTAAAAAAAGAAAAAAGAAGAAGACGAAAGAGAGGGTTAAAATAATCACCGTAACTAAAACATGCCCGCTTATGGTAGAAACGCTAACTTTTCTTTGTATTTATAAGCTTCTGTTGACGCCCTTTCTTTATTAAACACTTTTTTGAAAATTATTTACTTTCAAATTTTCGAAAGATATATTCAATAGGTATGCTTGAACCAACCATGGTCTTCAATATATACTAAATTTAAAAAAGAAATGCTTGCCGTCACATTGCTGGTGTCTGATTTACAATTGTGGCAGTATATGAGACGTGCACAATGCATACTACTTTTACGTGATACAAAACACGGTTCGTTTTGCTCGGAAATTCCTGTCCATTTATTAGCACGGTTATCACGTTCTTATTACGGCAACTACCGGGTGAAACAAGGAGACGGCAGGCTCTTTAAATCGACCGGAAAATTCGGTTTCTTAACCTATCGCGCTACGACTTTGTGCAGCGTTGCCCACAGATGGCATCTTTTTTTTAAAATTTGCAAAGAACGAACTTATCTGAGGAAGAAGTGAAGAAAGAAAAAGGCTTAGCTCCTATGGAAACGCAGCGACGCTACCGGTCTTCAAACAACACGGCGCCGTTTCGCACGGGAGACAAGAGATGGCGCAACGAACGCCGCCAACGAACGAGCCTACGGCGCCGAGAGCCGGCACTTTAGCAGACGATCCTTTCGACTCAAAAGTGGCTCGCGTTCTGCAGGCGGCGACAGTCGCAGAAACAAGAAACAGGCGCGGTAACAACAAGGTACTAGCAGTTTCTTGTCTGCTAAACACGCCGGCTCTCGGCGTCGTCTGCTCGTTCGTTGGCGGCGGCAGTTGGCGTCGCGACCGCTTGGGCCATCTCTTGTCTCCCGTGCGAAACGGCGCTGCTGTTTGCAGACCGGTTGCGTCGCTGCGTTTCCAAGGACTGCCTTTTCTTCTTTACTTTTTCTCAGGTAAGTTCGCTCTTTGCAGTTTTACAAAAAATGCACCATCTGTGGCAACGCTACAGCGTAGCGTGATAGGTTAAAACCGAATTTTCGGTCGATTTAGAGCCTGCCGTCTCCTTGTTTCACCCTGTATAAAGGCGTGGCTTGCAGAGCCAGAGTATCGCGTTACTTTCTCTGCGCCGTAAACTCCGTATGGGCCAAGCGGTCACGTGCGCCGAGCTGGATCCAACCTCCATAAGGGAAAGCGACCTTGCAGGCGGCGAGTTTCGGGCGGAACATGTTTCTCGCTTTGCGCTTGCGAAATATACATCCTATACGAAAATCGAACGAACTGGGAAGTTCCTTGACAATTTACCATTATCTGTACCCACTGGGTACTGTACAATCGCGTTGTTTTATAACGCGGGCGATGTTTTAAAACGTGTTTTCAAAGTCTGGAAGCAGACAACATGGAGGACGATCGCGCGGAGCTCGCCTCTGCTTGGCGCTCGCTGAATGATACGCGACCGGCACATCCGGACACTTCGGACCAGACAATAAAGAGGCAGCTATGGCTTGCAAAGAGACGACATTTTCGTCGACTACTACGTTCTACGTCGACTACTACGTTCTACCGAGGGCATGGAGAAAAACAGAAAACAAATGACGGGACGACGGCGCATGCGCGGCGTTGTCGCCGCACTATATCTTCTCTGCTCCGCACGCCGCCTCACAGCCACGCCATCCGCGCCTCCGGGCCTCCTGCAGAAGTGACAGTCACTTCCCGCAGCGCGGCCTTGCATCCAACATGGCCGCCCTGGGAGTACCATTGTGATACTCTGCTCCGCAAGCGGCGCATATACGGGTACTCTATAGTCAGTTACAGGTTAAGTAAAGTTTCCGAGGGAAAGAAAGGCTGGAGAGGAGAAAGCAGACGGAACGCTGGAGAGAGGAGGACGTTTCCTTCTCTCCTCTCCAGCATTCCGTTTGCTTCCTCCTCCCCAGCCCTCCTTTCCCTTGAATACTTTTATTAAACTGTAAGTGACTACAGTTCTTACGTAATTTGTACTTCATCTGTTTTCATTCTACGATCGCGTTTATTTTTTTCATCCTTTGCTTTATTTTAGTCTTTTTCCCCTTTCTGTCCCTTTGTCTATCTGTAACACAGGCACAACGTAATGAGTTAACGGTCGTTACTAAGAGCTCCGCTACGACGCCGTGGGACATCATTATTCCGCGTGCCTTCACCATTTTGGGTCCAAGCCATAAGCACTTGCAGACGAAAGCGAAAAGCGAGGAGAACGGAAGTGGAACGACAGCAGAGAAATACGTTCGAGACAATAACAAAGAAATGAAGAAAATGGTGCCTTACCCATATGCGTTTAGGAACTAATGTACAAAAAAGAAAAATAAAGAAATAAAGTTCCCCGCTCTAAGCAGGAGCAAAAAAAGACAACAAAATGAAAAACGTAAATATGTAAAAAAAAACGAAAAAATGTTATGTAAGGATGAAAACAAAATAAAACAAAAAGAGTTAAAAATTAAAAAAAAGTCCGGAGCGAAACGATCTTTTGACGACAGAAACGCAGCGAGTCATCATCATTTCCAATCTGCAGGGAGCAGCTTCGCACCTGCTGCATTGAGCGCATTTTTCCGCGTTAACGCGATGAGCCAAAATTTGTCTTGCAGGAATAAAACCCGATTCCCGGAAACTCTGTCCCCACACTTTCCCTCTTTCTCCCCCTCTCCCTTTTTTTTGTTGTCGTTTTTCACTTTTTTTGTGTGTGATTTTGGTTTTAGGGTTTAATACTAGGGCAGCCATCTTAAAAACGCAGATCGAATCGTTATTTCCATAAAAGGGGCCGATAAATGCAACTTTTGTATTTGTTCACAGCAAAAAGGTAAGCGAAAGGGCGTGTACTGGCACCCCTTCCTTGAGCTATCCTTCCTTCTCTTCCAAAAAGAGTGAACGTCCCCAGTGCACCCCCGCAAAAAGCACAACTCAGCCAGGACAAACCAGCAATCCGAGCTTTGTCCTTATAAGGGTATACCCACATGACAAGTAAAAGCCGATGGCGTCCGTCTGCGTACAAAACAAGGGAAGCGCGCCACGTAGAGAGGGAGAGTAGTGAAGGACAAAGGCGAGAGAGAGGCGACGTCACAGGGCGGAAGCCAATACGCGCGCGGCGCGGCAAAACGAGAGGGAGGTGACGTCACGAGGCGGAAGCCAATGCGAGCGTGGATGCTGGGGCGTGTCTGAACTTGCAGGTGTGCGGAGCGCGTATGCCTTGGTTTGTGCTGCAAAAATTAAAGGAAGATCCATTGGCTGATTTTAGGCATGCACTAACTCTGTTTCACCTCATGATGTACCAAGGTAGAAGCGCGAGCTGCTTGCTCTAGGCATCTCGCGGCACTCTCGTGCATTAGGGCAGCTGCCAACGCTATGAGCTCGCGCTTCGAGCCTTCTCTGGTCAACATAGGTGAAACGGTATAGCATGATTCTTGGGAAATGCCACTGACCCTTTCACTTTATGCTTTCTCTTTTGCTTCACTCTATTTATTTTTTAATGTCAGAGCATTAACTGTTTTATGGAGCGAACTGGCATTATCAGCTCTTGAAGCTGCGCACCAAGCGGCCCTGTCCCAATGGAGCGAAGAGTGTCTTCTGTAGCAGCGATTTGATGGATAGGCTCCCATTGGCTGGCGCGCGGCATCGTTTCAAGGAACGAGGCTCCCATTGGCTGGCGCTCGTCATAGTTTCAAGGAACGCCACCCCATGGCGCTGCGGGCCCCGCGCCGGCAGCGCGCCGGTAAAAGGAGCACGGTGGTGCGCGCTCGGCCGCTTCTACTCCTCTCGACGCCAACGAACATGGCGGCGCCTCAAGCATCTACATTGTCGGGGGCCGCAACCTCGGCAGTAGAGAAACCTGCCCGTCCACGAAAGTACACCGCAGACGAACTAAGGGAGCGAAATAACGCAGCACAGCGAGCGAGGAGGCAGGCAGCGAAATCCACCATCGTTGTCAAGTCTCCGAATACACGGCGGGCGGAACGAGCAGCGGCGCAACGCGCTAGGAGACAGAGACAAAGCCTTTCGAAAGCGTGAGGCGCAAGCGGATCGCGATTCAAAGCGTCTCGGGCGGCAGGAGGACGAGGCCCTCTGACAACGCGAGGCGGAAGCAATACGTCGCAGGTGGCATGCTTTCGCATTCACAACTCATAAGAAGTGCTTAGGTGTCCTCGGACTTTTTCTGTCTCTTTTGGACTTCGTTACGGGGTCAGTGTTAGCGTTTCCCGAAGTGTGTGGCGTTTCCCTAGGGTCATGCTAACGCATTCCCTATACTTCGTTTCAGCTTAGATCCGAGCGCGGCCGATGTTATGAGCGGAGGGGCCAATCAAACAGCGAAAGAGGCGCAACGTCATGGCGTGCTCTCTGCAGCTGATAAAACAAGCCGGTATTCGCCGTCTGTGCTTGCTCCTCTGCCGGCTTGTCCTACCACGCGCAGAGAGCACACCATGACGTTGGGCTTTTTGCGCTGTTTCATTGGTTCTTCGGCTCATAACATCGGCTGCGCTCGGACCGTAATATGAAACGAAGTATAACGATCCACAAATTGATCTTTTTTGTTATCATTTAAAACGTCTATAGTTAAAGCTAAAGCTCAGTTTCTGACGGCTTAAAAAACGGAGGCCTTGGCAATTCTTTATAATCTTATGATTGCTCCGCATTTAAAGAGGGATTATAGCACTAGTCGATACGTGCGCCGAAGGACCAATCATGAAGTAAGAAGCCTGAACAGATAACAAGCCACGCCGTGCGGTCCTAAGGCGTCAGTATCAATAACGTTTTTGAGTAATCAGTCAAAAATGCGCTGACGTCATGTTTATGTTAAATGAATCGTCGTCACTGTACATACGACGTGTTTGATACACAGCCGTACCCGACTGAGTAGCTTACACTAATTTGAGAGTTGGCAGCCAGTCGTCCCGTCCGACACACTCGTTTTGAGTTATAATATCCTACACACATGATCCCTTCTCCGGACATTTCGTTAGCGCTGCATAGAGTCGCATATCAAAGTGTTATCTTTAGATGTTATCCACATACGACTTCGTTATTATGTGGAAGTCAATACAGTGTCACCGTAGGGTTGAAACAACTTCGTTATACGTGAGCAACATACTCATCAATTTGTTACGTAATGCTTCTATAACGTCTCGGCACACGTGCAGCAGCTGATGCACGATGGAAATCAAGAGGCCGTGCTGGACGCAGGTCTTATGCGGAGCGTAAGTTCGTCTGCTTCTTTAGCAGGGATTGTGGTGACGTCAGAACGCCGAGTTCTGATTGGCTCTGACTTGAAGGATAGTGGGTAGACCTCAAGGCAGCTTGCTCTGAGGTCTACCCACTATCCTTCCAATCAGAGTTAATCAGGGCTCGGCTTTTCTGACGTCACCGCAACCCCTGCTAAAGAAGCAGACGAACTTACGCTCCGCATTAACATCACACAGACTATCTACTGACACGTGCCGCCGCCGACCATGAGCATACAGACATCCTTTTGCCCCTGCCGCTGCCACCGCTGCCGAAATAGACCTATTACTAAACTACCCGAGTATCAAAGAGGATGCTGGGAATGTATACGTCTACGCGCCGCACGCACTCGCCTTCCCGCGTATTAAAGATTGCAAGTAAAAAACTAAATAACCAAATACGCCGCACGCACGAGCGTGCACGATGTCATTTGTCCTAGGCTTTCTCTTTAGAAATGTTAATGCTGCCGACGACTACTAGCACTTGCGGCGCGTATAGACCTACATTCACAGCATTCTCCTTGCTGGCTTGGGTTGTTTAGCAATTGGTCTATTAGACACTAACTATAGGTCCTACTCTGCAGTAAATCGCATACAGCATATATTTTGCTAAATAACACGTAGGAGCACACTGCGTGTGTAGTTACGGACGCTGCACATGCTGGCGCCTGCAACAGTAACTTTACTAAAGCAAACATCTCAAGCAGATGATTCTTTGCACGCGCTTTCGTCAACGACCCATTTTACTAATTTACTTCGGCTTCTGGGGATGTGCAGTGCTTTACCCTATCGTGGGCGAACGCAAACTTCTTTGTAAGCAGCGGGTTAGTTCAGAACTTGGTCAAATATCCATTGGGACATCCGCGAATGCGCTAATCTGAGAATATTGGACAGAACAGCCTAACAAGCAACATCGGTACAGCTGTCAGATAGATCATATTCTGATGACTGTTTTTAATGCGCTTCCGTGATATGACGCATACAACCGTACACGGCGGCGCCTGCATCGCGTCCTATCGCGGCTGTGATTTCGCCATAACGACTCTCTCCGGACGCACGCATAACACACAAAATCAAGATGACGCGCATGGCTCCGAGGAAAAAAAACACACAAAAAAACACTTCAATCCGTTCTTTTGTTTTATGCTTTGTTCGAGTATTCAATTTTTATTGTTGTTTATTTCATATTATTTCGTTTATTCGTCCGCTGTGACTGCAAAACTCATTCCGTGTTCTTTATCTTTTTTTGTTTTTTGTGCGCGCTTGTTTTGGCGCGTGGTTGGCGCGGATGACGCATTCGCGTCGTCCTGTCGTCGTCGTCGAGTCCGTGAAAAATGAGACGCCGTCGCGCCGTCATTTCTTCTCATTTGTCGCGGACGCGACGTCAACATATTCTGTTTTCATTATTTCATCGCGAGCGCATCGTCAATGTCGGTCTGCATCGTGTGCCCGTACCTCGTCTTGCGGGAGTCTCAGTTACGCCAGATTTTTTGTTTCGTTTTGCTCTCTAGTTCACCCATGTATACTTCGTTTCACCTGAAGTCCAGACGCAGCTTGACGCTACGAGCTGACGGGACCAATCAGCGTCGAAAGCGCGCCATCATGGCGTTTGTCATGTTTCTGTACGTGTCATATCATGGCTGAACCAATCATAAACAAAAAAGGCCCAGTGACTTGCGATTTTGAGGCTGCTTGATTGGTCCTATTACCTCGTAGCGTCGGCTAAGTCTGTACTTAAAGGAGTCTGTACTTAAACGAGAGAGAGAGAAGAAACCTACATCACGGGCGCGCTTTGCTCGCTTAGTTTCGGTTTGAATCCGGATACAAGGGTGACTTTATCGCCCCGAAGCACCCATTACAAATTTTATAATCAAAATTCCACGTCACAGCTAGACCATCATGAGGTCGAGCGTGAATTCTCTAACTACATGATGCTTTAAGACAGGAAAGTTTAAGAAAGCTAATTAGGTTTTTCTAGCAAATTAGCTCGCTAATGATTCCATTTCGCCTCTTTTCTAGTGGTCCCTATGGCCGCCAACTTAGGATCAGGGTTAAAAGACCAATATAAGAAGTTCGTTATTTTTTTATAATTCAGGACCTACTCAAAAACTAGCCCATGTAAGGCATTCAGCATCTTTAAGTATACTATCCATTTACGGAGCAACCAGTTTCGT
This sequence comes from Ixodes ricinus, assembly GCA_037355805.1. NCBI lineage: Eukaryota > Metazoa > Arthropoda > Arachnida > Ixodida > Ixodidae > Ixodes > Ixodes ricinus. Next base: position 32,925 of record JAZHYW010032611.1, read on the forward strand.
TGCACTCTGAATTCGTGAAGAAGAAACAATATTGTTGAAAACGCTCTCATAATGTGCTGCTGGATGAAACTGAGAATCTCATCTGAATCCCAACTACGCGTTTAACCGGTTTCTTTGCAGGTTTTCGCACTGTCAAGCTATGTCTCCAAAGTTCACAGATATGAAGAATCCTTTTAGCTCCAAATCCACAAAAAACCGCACACACACAAAAAAAAAAAAAGAAAACGCGCGAGAAATATGAAAGGAAATACGAATGGCCAATTACTTAAGTCCAGAACCGTTAGAAACCGTTGCCTCGACATTAAAACACTTTAGCGCCCGTGTGAATAGGAAATAGGCTCCCGAAGTACGAACAGAGCGAAGCGACCGTTGAAAAATAGCTTTGTATTCTTGAAACTGCGATCTTATTAAACAGGGCAAAAATAAAAGACGTGTAACATTGGACATGTGAAATAGGCGGGAAGCAACAAGGAGGTGTGGAAAGGAGAATAGAAGAAAATATATTTTGCACGGTCGGTCCTTGTATAAACGCCATTTTGGCTAGGAAGCTCTTTAACACAACGCTCTTTATTGGAATTGTGTAATGTATCATCGGAATTGCATACTAGCAAATCTGTAATGAGGAGGGAAAACTAGGAATTATGTTTCTTGTTTAAAAATGTATTTTAGACAGGCTTTAAATATAATTGTTTTTGTATCAAACTAAAATAAATAAGATTTATTTGTTTTAAATCAAATTGATCTAAATAAAATTTACACGCTTTAAATCACTACGTATAAGAATAATTAATTTTTGTTAAAAGTATCTTCAAACATGGCAGATTGATTCTTCAATCTCCTCGATCACTGAAGACAGTGAATGAGAAAGACTGCAAAATTATTTATATTGTAAAGTGCACAGAGGAATACTTTCTTTAACTGACGAACAAGTGGAGGGCAGAAAGGAAGTACGGCTGTTCGATTCGCGCAGAAGACCACCACTTTTACTCGTGTTCAGCCTGACATCTTTTTGCTAGATGATTATTTAATTTCAATACAAAACAAACGCACATGAAAAGCGTCAAACGATGAAAAAGAAAACATTTGGTAAAATATTTTTGGCAACATTTTCCTTTTTATGGCAAGGGTTTGATTTAAATCATGATCCAGTAATCAGTAAAACCGATGATTTATTGCAATCAGTAAAACCGATGTGATTTAAGTAATTAATGAAATTATGATTTAAACCACGATTTAACTCACTATTATTTTTATTCTCTACTCTGATTGTAAAGCTTATGTAAACATTGTTTTCGTGCTTCTATAAACGTTCGGGTTCACAATATCTGAGTGTAATATTGATATTATAAAAACCGGATGAAAGAAAAAAGGAAATGACGTCTGTCTTGATTTCTTTTATATTGTCTTGAGAGAAGTCTTTAATTTAATAAGATATATCAGTGTGTGTGTGTATGTGTTTTTTTAAATCTCGAATTGTGAAGAAGTTTTGTCGCGACCCTGCGGTCGAACTGCATACGCTTATGTAGGGATTTATATTGGCCTGTTTGTGGTATCTCTAACTATGTAAATGTTGATCAATTAAAAAAACAGTATGTTTTTTTGTTTTTTCCAGCGGGTTCTTTACAAAACCCTATTGAGTAACATTGGCAGTTGACATGTTTTGGGGATCGCTTCCAGCGCGAAGCGTATGATTGCAACCGAGTTCGCGCCGAGCGCTGACGATTCCTGCTCAGAGCGCGTGCACAACATGGCGGCGACATAGGATACTTGGCGTAGCTGCAGCTGCTTGATGGAACGCCTCTTCCCAAAAGGACCCAGGAGATTCGACCGTTCCACGGTTGGCCGTCTCTTCAGGTTGAGGCCAAACGGGACCTATTGGGGGAGGAGATCGAGGAGTGGCGCTCCCTAGCGGCCACCTCGGGACTAACTTTGTGTGGCAAACAAAGCCTTCGACCGCAGTCATTAGTGCATTCGCTGCCATAGTAGACGACGGCGCAAAGCTCGTGAGAGATATGTAACACTATTCTTTTCTCCTAAACATACATCTCAGATAACAGTAATATCCTATTCTCCTCTTGCGTTCAATGTCATCGAAGTCCTCTTGGAAGGCAAACACAAGCGCATGCGTGGTAGTGGCTGATTCAGAGGGGGATGCCGGATGTCCTGACCCTCCTCTTGAATTCTGCATGTTTAAAAATTTAAGATGGGGTAACGGGGACGGGGGGGGGGAGAGAGAGAGGTTCTCAAACGAAATATGTTAACCCCCCCCCCCCCCCGGGAATGCCTGCGTGCCGGGCCAGCCACGTCGCGCTGGATCATGCGTGACCGGCGCGGCGTCCGTGTTTTTGGGGATGATTCACAAAACACGCACATCACTTTTCAGTTACCCTGTTTCTTGCGACAATTACGACTATCATGGACGACATCGGCGAAAGCAAGCGGTACCTCGGTAAAGGAGAGGACGTGCTCAACTGCGATAATGTCAAGGGTGCAGCGTTGCACCAGAGTCGCATCGTCGCGTACGTGCTGCCGTCCTCCGCACTTCAAATACCCGGCTCAAAAGCACGCTTCGAGCACTGCGGTATGCAGCAAGTGCGCACCATATCCCTGCAAACAAATATGCAGTCGAGCGCGGAATTACGATGCAGCGTATACGCTTGGCGAGGTGCTGGCATCGGAGTTGTTTTCCACACAGCGATTGTTTGTGGTGATGATGATGATAATGAAACTGCGCCTCCTATATTTTGATCTCCACGCCAATAGGCTTCCTGTTGCCTTTACTTGAAGCGCAATGAATCCCGCGGAGAAAGCAACATTTATGCCCACTGGCGGACTCAGACTCATGCAATGCGTTGCCTTTGTTGCCATTATAAACATTGGAGCACTTCTTTAAGGAAGTGATTTCGAGTTTTAATTTGTCTGATTTGAAGTTGATTTTGTGAGTCCTGCACTAACGCTTCGGCGCTGCGGATTAAAAAAAATACACACGTAAATAAGCGACTGGGTGCAGGAACTTACCTCTGCGCCATACGAGTGGTTTGAATACTTTTACGTCGCCTGCTGCCTCAGCTTGAGAATAGCAGCACGGCCCATTTAAAACTATAGATAAAAAAAAACTCACGTTTGCACTATTCTCTGTGGCACCCAACGTCAACAGAATGCTAGAACTGGGATCACCTTTGTTGTATATTTTTTGTCATACAGGGGGTCCAGCAAACCACATCGACGTTTATTGGTGGGTATATTAGAAGGGGCCCAAAATATGTCAATAATTGTATATAAAAAAGGCGCAGCATAATATAACAGAATATAACATGACCGTCTGTCATTATTTCACAACCTCTATCACCAAGCATCGCTTTACGACGATTGTTTTTCAAACACCTCCCATTATCTTTCCACGTTGCGATTATTCATTCAAAGTAACCCCATCACATGCCACTCATCTAGTCATGCACGATTATTCATACCACGAACTATAATCGACTGGAACAACCTACCGGCTCACATTGCAACTGAAAGAGATATGCCTAACTTCCAAGAACTCGTGCGCAGTTATAGTAATACCTAGAATTCTTTTTTATTCCTTATTAGAGCGCAGCTCTCAGGCGCCCGTTTCCGGCTTTAGCGGCGTCGCCGTCACCGTTGCCGTCGGCGTAACCGCGCGGTGCATTATGGGAAATGTCCCATAATGCACCGCGCGGGGACGTGAGGCACGTCTGACGTCACGTGGGTACGAGGAGGTGGTGAGAGGACATCTGCATGATGCACGCGCGGGGGAGGAGGAGGAGGCGTGGGAGAGGAGGAGGAGGAGGGGAGGAGGACGATCGGGAGGGTAGGGAAGAAGGGGAGAGGAGAGAAGGGAGGGGAACAGGAGGGAGGGGGAAAAGGATGAGAGGAGGGGAAGAGGTTGAAGGATGAGGGGAGGAGGAGGTGAAGGAGAAGGAGGAGGTGAAGGAGGAGGAGGGGAGGGGGATAAAGAGGGAGGATGAGGAGGTGAGGAGGAGGGAGGTGGGGTGTACCCTCCCTCAGTACCCTTGCCTCCTCCTCCTCAGGAGCTGCGCTTTAATTCGGCGTTACATGGTGTTGTATACGTCTTTCATTCCCCCCCCCCTTTTGTGTAATAACCTCCTACAGAGGGCCCTTAGGGGTATTTCTGAATAAATTGAATAAATAAATAAACAAGACATTTTTTTTCCTTCTATTTCTTTCTCAATTTCTTATTATCCCAAAGTAAGCACGAACGCTGCTCCTGGACTACAGTAGTACTTGTTTGGCAACCTGACCAGTCTTCAGCCGTCTTCAGCAGTTTTTTTTTACAGTTTTTAGTAGCCTGAAGCAGTATCATACCGTTTTCAGCCGTCTCTATACTCTGTGCACCCTTAATCTGACCGCGTTCAGCGCGAACTCGCTGGATTCCGCAGTGCTTTGATTGCGCGTGCCTCTGCGTTCACACTTGTGTTAGCAAGGGCAGAAAAACTCGTGCTGAAGGCGGAGATTCTTGTCTCAGTTTAAGGGTGAACGGAGTCTAGCAGTGTTCAGAAACCGGAAGTGATATTGCAGTCTTCAACGATCTTCAGCAGACTTTCATGGACTTCGGTAATGTTCAGCAGTTTTCAGCAACACTTCAGCAGTCTTCAACAAAAGCATAGAGAGGGGAGGACAGAGTTTATGATGCATCAGCCCCCTTCCACCGGAATGTAGGCGAACCTACCAGGTGTGATCAAAAAGTTCCGAGACTGATCTTGTAGCGTAAAAAGAAAGGGCAGCACAGTCGAAGGAAGGGACCTTCGTGTCTCGTTATACCAAAGGGGTCGCTCTGTAACATTGAGCTGCGCTACACGAGTTTTGTGACCAGGTGCACGGGCCCAATGGCCATTTCACCACAAACTGCAAACCCGGGCGAGAGCGAACATCAGTTCTGCGTCAAACTTGGCAAATATAAAACAGAGACCTTCGAAATGATTCAGCGGGCTTGCGTCAAAAAAGTCAATTTTGCGAAGTGTTTCAAGTGGCACTCGCGCTTCAGCAACGACACAGACATCTTTGGAAAGCGAAGAGCGGTATAGGGCGACCTTATCCGACCTCTCCTCGACTTCAGTGATGTTCCGCCATTCTTGAGGCACGAGTGCCACTTCAAACACCTCGCACACCTCACTGCTTTTTTGACATGAGCCGTCTAAATCCTTTCGGAGGTCTCTGTCTTAGATTTGCCAAGTTCGACGTGAAATTGATGTTCGCTCTCGCTTGGTTTTTCCAGTGCATGGAGAGATCGCCATTATGCTCGTGAATGGGGTCAAACAAACTCGCGTAGCGCAGCTCCAGATGCTCACAAAGTCAACGCCCTTTGGTATAACGACGCAGGAATGCCCCTCCCTCGACTGCCCCGAGCGCATCGCTGTGCTGCCCTCTCTTGTGACGCTGCAAAATCAGTCTGGGAACTTTGAGATCATACCTCGTATATACCCAGACTTCAACGGCACTCCTCACAAGGAATCAAATAACATTTAATCAAATAATTTTAGAGTAGTTTTGTAATTATTCGAATAAATTTATGTGTGTCGTAATCACGAGAGTAGTCTGATTTCTTTTGGAAGTAATAAAGTTACTTGTAACCGTAACTATTTTTTTCTCTCCTTCCTAATGGCGCCCTACAGTATGTACAAGTTTCCTTCCAAGAAAACCTCGAACCAAGTGTCCGATTGGAGGCTTATCAAAACTGGCGGATTAAGAAGGTAAGTAGTTTATAATTCGGTGATTCTAATTCAATACTGGACAGTTCGAAAGACCCCTTTTGAAACTGGCAGAAAAATTTGTCGTTTTGAAAATCGAAAATGATCGTAAGAACAGGGGTTACTTTTTCAAGTCACGGTCAATTACTCTTCCTTTAAAGTAATCAAGTAATCTAATTAAATACTTTTTAACCAAGAGTAATTGTAATTGTAATCGAATACTGTTTTCGAGAAACGTGTAGAAGACTGTACTATACCCGATGCATGGCGCCAACCCCTCCCATCAATTAACCCTCTAATATCCAGACGTCTCACTTCTTAAAAAAAAAAATGAGATAGAGGTTTGATTCTAGCGTAGTTTTATCCCGTGAATCTGAACGTCGCGTTCGTTTTCCCGGAAGATGTAACTAACCGCGAGAAGACACGAAAAACCTCCGATCAGTCGTGACGTCATCAGTCGTGACGTCATCTTATGGGCCGCCAAGCGCGTGTCGCTGGTGTGGGCAGCGCATGCAATTACAAGCTTGCCAAGTATATTCGCCCGCAATGACACCAGTCGTGACGTCTCTTTCTGACCTTTTTGAAAATAGCAAGAGTGCGCGTGCATAGCTTTGATAGGTGCTGAAGATGCGAGAGAGCGGAGATTCCGAAAACTCCTTTTGTCACGTCACGCTCCGGGAAAAAAGGCCTTCTACGGTACTTTGAAAATTATTTTCTGCTGCCTCCATGTACCAAATAAAAATAATAATAATAATAAAATTATATATATATATATATATATATATATATATATAGAGAGAGAGAGAGATAGAGGCTATATATCATAATAATATATATATATATATATATATATATATATATAGATCCATCTCTCTCTCTATACTCCTATTATAGAGGATTTGAGTGTGTAGGTGCTGAAATACTTAAATCTCTTCATCTGACTCCAATATCTGAGTATAGATATATATATATATATATATATATATATATGATATACTATATATATATATATGTATATATATGATATGTATATAGCTATGTACGTATGTATATATATATGTAATTTCTATACTCGAGATCTTGGAAGTCAGATGAAGAGGATTTAAGTGTTTCAGTAGCCTGAAGCAGTCTGGAGCAGTCAGCAACCGTTTTCACCTGCAGTCTTCACCACACTCCACCTATACCTCACACGGTCTTCATCAGCACTCAGCGGTCTTCACCAGTCTCCGTCTATCTCCCGTAGTTTTCATCAACCCTCAGCTGTTCTAAGCAGATTAAGTAACCTCAGTCTGTCTCGTTCGGGTAGCAAAAAGGTGCTTTTGGTACTGTCTCCGCGGGCTGGCGTTCTTCTATTCGCTAACGTACTGGGCCTAGACCAATACCGATTCCCTATACAGGTGCGCGATCAGGCCACCAAGCCCAGCAAACCCACGCCTTCCACTTGAATCCGTCGTCTCGCACACAAAGACACCGAACAGCACAATACGAATGCAGCAGAAAGCGGTCAATTTACGAATACTTTTTTTTTCACCTTGCGGACGCCTGTCCGCCACCGCGGGTAAATCACGCGCGTGCGCACTAGTGCCGGTTCTGGCCTGCATACAGCGGAAAGAAAAGAATAACAAGGAAAGCAGCGCCATCGCGGAGCATAACTTAAAATGGAAGCAGCAGAAGGAAGCCAAGGAGGAAAACAGGAAGGACTCGGGAAGCGTACTCGCATAAATTCCAGCTCCAGTCGTTCGAAATCTCTTCCCATATCGACGCCCGGCTGAAAGGAGAACCCGCTTACAGCGAACCCGCTTACAGCGAGAACGTTGTTCCTTGCACAAAATTCCAAAAAAAGAACTGAAAAAGAAATGAAGGAGCGCGGTAGAAGGATGCAAGCTATAGCACGTTCGCAGTTTCAGTTTCTCGGGTTGCATACACAAAGACACACAGAGAGAAGGTTTAGTTGGTTTTATTTTCCCCCTCCTTCGCCTTCCTCTTATTCTTGTGCACTTCCGCCAATTCTTCTTCATTTCAAGCGCGTATGTGTGTGTTTTCTTTTTGTTCGCAGTGCGGCGTTGTAAACTTGGAAGAATATTTTTTTTTACTTTTTTTGTTTTTGTTTTTGTACGTGGCGGGTGAGTTGAAAAACGTAGGAGGGCCTGAGTTCGATTTGTTCTGGAGATCCTCTCTTCCCCGGGACCCTGTAAATGTTTTCTTGCGAGGAGAAAGAAGCATGAATGTGTAGGTTGCTGTGTGCCTGCAAGCAGCCTGCATGAATGTCTTTCAGACGGGAGAGGAAAGGGAGTTCGTATTTCTTTTTTTATGTATTACTGCTATTCATACATATTCTCGTGAGGTGGTTCTTGTTAGTATATTGTTCTCTGTTGACTCTTCGGCATCTAATTCAACGTCTGGTTGTTTTATTTCGTGTGTGTGCGTGTGACCCTCATTCTTTTACATTTTTTTATGATTACAGAAGCTAGAAACTACCACTCCAACTGAAATAGAAAAAAGAAACAAAGAAAAAAAGAGCAAAAATAACGTAACTTGCATCGTTCATATGGCACCGCTCCATTCTGGCAGGCGGAAATAGGTTTTGGAAGTTTTCCGCGAACATGAACTTGAATAATAAATACTTGCCCGGAATAACATAAACACTTCGCATAAACACAAAAAAAAAGACGTAATCACAAAAGAAAAACGGAAAAACAGGGAAAAAAGCAGACGTGTAAAGGAAACAAGATTTTACACGATTTGCTTACCCGTGTACCGCGTATTTGTGAATCAAAACGTATAATGGAATATGAACATGGTGAGTCAAACGGATCGATGGCTGTTTGAAGGGACGACATAAATCGGGTTTTTGGACGTATTGAGCTAAGAATTTGCACAGAGTTGGCCGAAGGACGTGCTTTAAGGGTATGAAAAATCAACTGATCCAGCTTACATACGTAAAACGTTCGAAATGAAAAACTTGAAATCCCTACCTTCGGTGGCCGTGTGCTAACCAAAGGCGTCTGATCGGCGCAACAGCCGATAGATGTCGGCAGCGCTCTCCGCGTCGACAGCTGGTGGTCGGCAGAGAAGGCGCCGAGTACCGCATTCTTCAGAGCCAGCTTCGGTGATGACACCAGTGTTTTCGGTGACCTGTTTTTGGCTCCTTGATGAGGCGTCTGAACCAGCGTGAAATTGTAGGGGAGCCCGGAGGACCCCGCCAAAACTCTGCCCGAAAACGTCGGCGGACTCCTTTCCTCCTCTGGCACTCCCCGCACCAGAGAGCAAACCTTCACTCGCTCGTTGATAGCTAAGCGCACCATGAAGATGACTTGCACCCCAAAACAACACGGATGAAAGTTTCAGGCAAGAGACGAGACGCGGTAACCACCAGGGCCCGTTTACTCGCAGCATGGTTATCTTTAACCGCGGCAGAAAGTTAACCGCATTTCCCTACGAGGGGGAATATTAGGTCACGTGACCGGCAAAGTAGGAACGCGGGGAAACATGTCGGTGCCCCTTCCCAGCGAGCTCCGCTCGCTTTGGAACTAATATGTCGTAGTCGTTGCACTATCGGGCACGTTTGTCAGCAATGAATGGTGCACAAGGCTTTCACTTTTCCTTACCTCCCTTTAATCGCAAAGTACGAGCAATGATCTCGACCTGTCTTTTAGATCGGCTTTCGATTCTGGCCATTCCTAAGCCTAAAGAGACGCGGTAATTGTCGACATGGCAAAGTCTTTGGAATCCTGTTGGATTGTCTTGACTGGATCGGCAGGGCATTGAGGGCACGCCTACCGAGTTTCGCTGGAGCCGATGTACGCGCTTTTAAGCTCATGAACTACACTCTTAGGAAAAAGGGTATCTATAGTCCTCCCTAAGGGGAGGAACGGTCTTGTAACCTATTTTCCTCTAGAAAGGGAGAAACGTTCGTCCCTGAAGCAGGGGAGCAAAGTTCCTCCGTCGCCTGCGTCTCATTATGGCGTACAACAGCTAACCTGGGGTTTTTAACGTGCATCACGCAGTAGCGATTACACGAACGCGTGCCGGTACGAAACTCATCCAGATCGAAACGGACAGGGGGTGGGGATCGAATCCAGGAGGTTCTGCAACGCAAGCTTTCGCCCCACGCTCCGAATCGAGACGCGTTTGTATTGCAAACATGACTTTTGCTTCGTAATGTCGCATTACCCTGCGAGAATTTTTTTTTAATTTTTTTTTTATTTTTGAACATGGATATGTCTTTTGTTAGAACGAGCGATGCGAAGAAATAGAGCAGTGAAGGCAGAGGCAAGCTGGTAAATTCTCAAAATTCCGGAACATCAAACATAATCAAAACAAAGTAAAAAAAAATGGTTTTAAACTAGACATTTTTGTGTTTGTGCAGGCACACAGCTGTTTGCCTGCACAGCTGTGTGCCAGTGATGTTTAACCCGTATATATGTTTTCGTGAGGGTGAACACTTAAAATGAATTGGGAAAATGACGATCGTACACGTGCACAGATTTTGAGAGACGCAGAATCGTAGAGAGCGAGCCAAATATTCGTTATAAAACGCAATTCTAAACTGAAAAAAAAAAGAAATAGAGAAGCAAATGAATAATCGGCGCAAGGGACATCGAGCTTCGTTGAAATGAAATGTTCTGATTTATAAACCAGAAGTAGACAAGTCCCGGCAGATTTGGCGATGTTGTACGAATAAATAAATAAATAAATAAATACTGTCGCTCCATAAAAGAAACGAAACGCTTACTTGGTGCTTTTCTTTTTTTGTCCCACTTTCCTATTTTGTTTTATTTCGTAATTTTCTCTCCCCACGCACCCTTTTCCGATTTTTCTTTCTGGGTCTCCCCCACCTCTAATTCGGCTTTTGTTCGCGGCCGGCGTTACGCCCAACGCCGATCTCCCCAAACGCTTCGAGAAGAGACACAAAGTAAGCGGGGCAGATACGAGCACGCCGAGCTGAGTTATGTGCAACGTCGCGAAAGTGTGTTGAACCTCGTAAAAAGGATGACTACCCCTCCCCCCCCCCTTTTTTCCTGCAAGAAAACAAAATAGAAATAAATCCACAGGGATAAAGAGAACAAGTATAAAAAAATTGTTCTATAATTTATCTTTGCAGTTGGTATTTTTGTCGGTTTAGAACTTATCGATGTAGGTATATGCGCGTGTATATAGACATTTCCATCGCTTATCACCTGGGTGAAAAATGCTGAGTCACTGGGCTGTGGACGCATGCGCAGCGTCTGATATGCTGCACAGCAGAGCAACAGCAGCATGCTCAAAAGGCGTTGCACAGCCCAGCAGACAAAGATGGCAGCGCGCAGAAGGCGATTTTTTGCAAAGGTCTATATATGCGTGTATATGCGTGATGATTATGCGTGATCCTATAGATGTATATAGTGCATTCGTGCACGGTGTAGTAAGCGTGTGCTTGCGGGTTCCACTCACCTTTACGTGTGTATACAGGTGTGTATGCGCAAGATTTTTTTAGCCTGTTTTAGACTCAGATATCGTGCTAACGTATATTTGCAGATAGGTTTTGTGGGGATGCACGCAGCGCGAGTTTATATATAGTTTTGATCCCAACCCACGGGACGAATCTATCAAATCCCGGACAAAATTATGTTACTAGAGACTCGGAATGAGCAGAACACTTGCAAAAACGTATTTAATTACAAATACAAAATACTTTGACAAAAATGTATTTAATTGCAAATTCATTTACACTCCATTAGAAAAGTATTTAAGTACAAGGTGCAAATACAACGAGGGTATTTGATCATCTTCACATACTTTTACGAATGCATTTTGTTCTCAACGACGGATGCTCTAGATTCAAATTTAACCCAGGTAAAAAAATACTTTGCCAAAATAAAGAGTTGAGTTTATATATCGTAAGATTCTGCGCAAGCGACCACTCAGAATTTGGATATAATCAATGAAAACTGGGCGCTCCTTAGGTCAACATTATCTAAAGATATATCCTTTGTCTATTTTCCGAATCTTACGGAATTGAGGGGTGGGCGCTTATTTTGGAACGGGCGCCGTTCGACATTTCGCGGCATACTATGAATCAAGTGCTTAAAAAGAATGTTGTAGTTCTAGAAAGAAACATTTGCTTGTCATAACTTTATAAGCGGATACAACATCAGAAGAAAAAAAAACAGTGTATCCAGTGTGAGATTAATTTCAATGGCTGACCTGATGCACCAAAGCCTCTTCAAACTACGTGTCGTTTATTCGAAGTGTTTAAAAAATTAATTCTCTCAACCGAAAGACAACAATTGTACTCATCCCATTCATTAATTGTTCTAATCTTTGTTTTCTTCTTTTCGATGTTTATTCTGCGCAGAGTGCAACAAGTTTCATACTCATTGCATATGGCTTCCTTAGCGATCGGATTTGGTCGTGAAGAGCAGTGCCCAAAATTGTATTTGTGACAGTATTTAAAATACATGTATCTGAAATGCTCTATTTTCAGTGTTTAAAAATACAGTTTAAAAATACATTCCCTAATATATAATTAAATACAAAAAAAAACATACTCGAAATATTTTAAATACGAAATTTAACACTTGTATTTGAAATACTGCCCATCCCTGAATGAGACGTGTCAATAGCTACGTATTGGCGGCGTGCGTGAACTACAGGGGGCGCTTCTCTAGCTATCATCGTCATCATTTGTGACGTCACGGGTATAACGGACTGGGACACACCGCGAAGATCTTGCATCCCTATGCTCGTCAGCTCGCTTCATATGCTGTTTGGGTAATCCGCGGCAAAGCCCGTTTCACGCGTTGTGTTTATTTGGTGAAGGGATATTTGTAGTAGGACATTTTACCAAAGCTTAAAACCGTGGCACGCGTAGACGAGCGCACAAAGCACTTTTTGAGCTGAGGTGTTGAAGTGCTGGGGTGGCGGTGTGCGGTTCTCTAATCCAGTACCAGAAGGTGGATAATGAAAATAGAATATCCAGCGCTTTACCCCACTACAACATCTACCATGGAAGATAGGGTCTATTTTTTATTATGAGTTGGACAATATAAAACTGAGAATGGAATGTCACATCAAATCGAAAAGAGGAAGGTGAAATTCGAGAACGTCTCGCGTGTGTAGTAAACACCTCAGTCGATTCTGAGTTGATTCCTTTTTGATTTTTGTAAACCAGTAAACAAACATTTCCTCAAAATAAGTGACAGGAAGAAGTGGTGGCTGGCCTCCGGAGTCGTTTCAACTAAATCCCTGCTAATTCACCCGGTCGACGTGAAACGTGCGAGACCCGCTCGCGATCGAAGTTTTAAAGATCGATCGCGAGATCCCCTCGCAGATGGAGTCGGTGACACTTCAGCGTCCCACAAAAATGACGTATACCCCTGCTATGAATTACTACCGTTTCTATGTTTAGATTGCCGGACTCAAATGCGCATAATGCGTGATGAGCTGAGCTTCTCAGAGAGCGATTTTAAATTTGTAATCAATTATTAGTAAAAACTGAAGAAATTAATCTATCGCTTGAATTTGCCAGGCCACGTCCGAAAATTTACGGACTTATGAAAATCTCTGCCTTTCATTCGAGCGGAAGACGCGACGTTACAAAACTTCTTTGCCACGTATTCGATGCAAGAGGACATTTGCTCGTCGGCAACTGTCGAGTCCCCCTTGGATAGAAGCGTCGGTATCGGTAAGCTTAATGTAGCTAAAACAAGTGCGCGGCTCTTTGCAACACAACTGTGCGCGCGTGCACAGCTAATAAGACAGCACGTCATTTACTCTGGTGAATGCAAAACCTTTTTCTACAGCAGCCTCCACACATCCGAAAAAAAAAAAACAAGAATCAAAGGGGCTGTGAATAGCCCTGACGCACTTCGCGCAAGCTGTAATGTGAAGCTCCAGGCTTGTTTTTGAACATTTTTAATTTTTTAAACATAAAAAAGCAACTTTGAGGCGCTTTTATGCATTAGAAAGATCACAAACAAAAACGTCATACACGTTTCTTTTATAAATAATTTGTTCTTAATCGGCATAGATACGAACTAACATTGCCGCTCCGTGCTTTGACATAGAGCGTCGTCTGCTCGCATCCTACCAGCTCCGTCACAGGAGGGCGCCCGCGAGTTGGCTCCACCAGAGCCGTATATTGGGAGAGTTTGGCCAATGGGCGGAGCAAAGGCCGCAGCGAGCGCCGAATATTCCCCAGCGGTTAGGGCGTAAACTAAAGGTGCGACACAGCGTCGGCCAATCAGCAGACTGCGACGTCACAATATTGGAAACCGTATTTAAAGCGTAAAATAGAAGCGTGCAGTCTCGGCCTCTCGGTGACAATGGCGTCAATAGCAAATTAGCAGCAATTATCGCAACTACGCAGTTTGCTCTGGTTTGGAGCGCACGTTCATTTATTCCACCGTTGAATATGGACGTGCCGAAGACCTCACGTGCGCCAACTTTTCAGTCACCAAGAGTTATACCTTTTTACTCTAGCGACGCTAAAACGGCTTAAATTGAGTCTGAGTTCGCGACCACCGCTATGGGCTGTTTCGCGGCCTGCGGTTGGCCACGAGATGCTCGCATATTCAAGCCAATGAATGGCCAAACTCTCCCAATACACGGCTCTGGGCGCTGCCAAAACATCTCGTCGCCAATAGGGTTTCTGCCGGTGAATGTTTTTAGTTGCCTGATTTAAAGAAGCAAACAGGGGACAATCGCTGCTCGATAACATATAAAAAACTGCCCGCCTCTCCGCCATAGTCCAAAGGCGTTTTAGATGTATAGCATAGATTGCTCCTCTGTGAGGCCTTGATGTCACGCCAGGGGACACGTCAGTGTGAAGTTACGTCACATGATGTGATGTCATGTAACGTCACATGACATGATGACATCAGTGTCCCATGGCGTTATGGGGTCACGTGACGACCGTCACGCATGACGAGGGTCGTCACATAAGATCATGACGTCATCGGGGCTACAGGATACACCCCAGGCGCGGACTCGGGAGCGCATTTTTAAATGCTGCACATTTAAAATGGGCTGTTTGGAAACGGAACTCATGTAAAGCGCTACTGCGCCTCTCGCGAAAAAGCCGTGTATTCTATATTTCTTGATGAGTCTTTGTTGTTTGTATGCCGCGTGGGATGAGGCATCAGGCCGAGGTAACACTCCTATACATCACACATATGACAGTCTGCATACAGATTCGAAAGCGAGTCACCGCGAGCTCCGTGCTTCGAATGCCGCACGACAATGAGTTCAAGGAGAAAACTTGGCACGCGGCATTCGAACCACGGACATTGCTGTGGCTCGTGTTTGCAGACTGTCTTTTGTAGGATGTATGAGCAGTGTGACCACGGGTTTAGAGCCATGTTCGCCCCTATACAAACTTTGTATATAATACGTGCATTCTACAACACTCGATGAGTCTTTATCGCTTGTACGCTGCGTGAGCCAAGGCCTTAGAAGCGTGCTCGTCCCTACACAAACTTTTCCTCAAAGTACAAGTCCAGAAGAAGATTATAACCGTAAATGCAAGCAGCAACGACCAAGGACTGCCACGCTGTCATACAGCCCGGAGCGAATGGCAAAGAGCTCCCGAAAGCCGGTGTCAAGAAACAACGCTGCTTGCTGAACGGAAACATAGCTACTAAACATAGAAACAGAAGATCTTCAGTGTGTTAATAGAGTTCTCTAGATGCCAGCTCACGCGGCGAAATTTCTCTCTCTTTTTTTTTAATGTTCTATGGCGGCATCTTTTATGATCGGTCGTTACGCTAAGTATCAACTGTTTCAAAATATCGCGAGTTCTCGCATTTTCACGCGCGTGTCGTTCACTTTCTTGAGCCCATTTCGCTGCAATCAATTTCGACGTGTTCTTTTTTCTTTTTTGTTTGTTCCGCGGCGCTGCTTTAGAACGTTTTGTAAGATTTGTTTTTCTTCTTTTCTGCGAGTGCATTTTTAGGAAGGCGCGCCCCGAAGACGCTCGCTCGGTTCTCGAGTTTTCTCCTCTCGACAAGAAGAAAACATTAATTCCGTTTCATTGCTTTCAAAAATGTGAGCCGTGTTAGAAGAATCGCCTTTGAGACGGGATCCAGCGGTGTCGAATGATGTCGTTAGTTAAACAAACAAACAAGCAAACGGACCGAGTAAGGAATTGAATAACAGCGTACTCTAAGTGCAAGAACAAAAGAAAAAATGCAACTACAAATCGGTATTACTCTGCATGAGGAAAGTGAACGACATGCCGTTTCAATTTGCGAAAGCGCGTTTTTGCGAGCACGGGGTGTGCTCATTACTAGAAGACGCGTTCCTGTCTTATGTTTCGAGTGATTTGGAAGATACTTATCTCGTAAGTTGGAGTGTCTCTCCCGACATCGGTACTGAGTGCTCGGATCTTTGATGTGTAAACATCTAAGTAAACATAATTCCAAAATGATTTCTTTCTTTGTAACATCATGTCGATGCATCGGCGCCTGAACTGACTGCCAACCAGAGAGCTTTCTCGAAAGTTCAATTTAATAATTTGTTTTACGCCAGAAATTAAGAAAACGTCACTAGATTATTTTAAGGTTAAGAATCAACCATGTCCATGTTAAAACAAATAATTGCTGCATGAGAAAAAAAATCAGGGCGTTCGTTTGACGTAGGTTTGTATAACACCCTGAAAGTTAATAAGGTGAATGCCAGTACTGATATATTGAAACGGTGAGTGTGGAAGCATCGTGATGAAACCTGGCATATTTACTTCACCGCAAAGCACGTAGCAGAGCGAATCGTTACAATCTTCAGAGGGAACTTTCTGAATGACGAAACTAAAATTACGTTTATACTTCAATAAACAATCCACGCAGTGACACTAAGCACGAGGGCTTAAGCTGGATCACGGCGACAGTAGTGATTACACGACCGCACGCCGGTACGATGCTCATCGAGATCGAAACGGGCAGGGGCGGGACTCTGCAGCTTCGAGCTTTGGGTCCACGCTGCGGTGAGTTGGCGCACTCGGCCGCCGAATCTTCCCCAATAAATCATAATAATAAACGTATGCGAACATATAACATCGTACAAGAACTTATATGCGCCTTAAATTTGCATCGTGTAGTTTATTTAAGTTATCTTACGTTTATTGTGGAAAAATAATATATGAAAAGTTTTCCTCTTCAATAGGGTTGGGAGAGCCAATCGATGCAACCAAGGGAGGGACCTCGGCGATTAACGAGAATAATATTATGTAGAAAAAAAAACAGACTGCGTTTTGGCAATGAATTTTACAAGTCAGCAGAATGATTTTTTTGGGCAATGCAGTCAAAGGTCGTGACACTCGTGACGTCACAATGGCTCGTCACGTTATGTTGTGTCGAGGTGTCCAGTGTTGCGGAACGAGCACCCCATTCCATTACAACTCACATTCCGCTAATTAGAATTTCCGATAATTTCATTTCCTTTTAACTCCTAGCAATGGAAACACTGGACCCATTAACACTCCTGGAATTGCTGAACTGTTCCATTTCATTCCTCGTAATTCCGAAACCTGAATTGGTAGCTCTTGGTAGCTATACGTAGCCTATACACTACGTTGCCGGCAAAAGCAGCGCAAAGTTCACGTTCTCAGATGCGTGGACACTTCAAAAATATGCAGAACGCATCCCAAGAGCACTGGTGGTGCTGGGCATAGCGGTGGTCGCACAAAGCGCTTGGTGGCACTTGGTGGCACTGCAGACATTGGTCGCGCGATCATGCGTAAAATGTTCGCAACCGACGGCAAAACTCAAGGCAACCTGTTTTCCTCGCAAACGGGCCGTACACCCTGAGATACAGAGGAACCGTGATTTTTTACCTAAACCTTAAAAACGTCTGGTTTGTACGTGACGCAAGTAAAGCAATATTGCTCTTAGTTTTCATAGAGTACAACAGCACTGCTAGTACTACGCAGTCAGCATCGCCTTCGCGTATACATTTTTAAATTTCCATGCACTGCGACAGGAACAGAAAATCTCTGACGAAGTTCAATCGCTACGGTGCCAGCACAAGGAACCGTAGGGTCATGCCATGAAACATGCCTTAAAAGTTATAATTTTACGTTTACTGTACGAATCTCGCGATTTCTTACCACATCTAGTTCAATTATTTATTTGTTTTGCAGAGGAATACTAGAGGGTGTGCAAGGTTAAAAGGGACATGTGCTCATAATGTCCGGACATCAACAATTGAAGGCCTGGAATGTTTTAATCAGCGCAGCTGATTATCCGGACGGAAGCTGGTATTTATTCATGTGTGCGAATCCGAGGTACGTAGCCATTGCACGACAATGTCAATGGGAACATGACTTCGGCGATTTTCTTTCTCATTATATTTCGAAAGGGCACTGGCGTGTATCAAAATTTACAATATAGGTTTGTATCCCAACTCAACCCTTTCCACCACTATTGTAGTTTTGATGACAGTTCTGCAACAATGTGAGAAGAATAAAGAAAACCGGTGATGGCTAGGTCGCGTTTACAGTTTCAGGGAGTGTAGTTGCAATGCCTTTCACAAGGCACGCTGCGAGCTCTGAGTTCCTGGCGTTTTCCGGCGACCAAAGTGCCTGAATGGTTGTCCGCTCAACGCGAATAAGGGGAATCGGTGGCCGAGTGTGCTAGCGGACACCAGCTCGGAGCACGTGGAGCGAAAGCTCGCGCTG
Source organism: Ixodes ricinus (assembly GCA_037355805.1). Classification (NCBI taxonomy): domain Eukaryota; kingdom Metazoa; phylum Arthropoda; class Arachnida; order Ixodida; family Ixodidae; genus Ixodes; species Ixodes ricinus. Next base: position 51,309 of record JAZHYW010032611.1, read on the forward strand.
CAGAACTCAGGGATCCTGGGTTCGATCCACACCCCTGCCCGCTTCGATCTAAATGAACATAGCACCGGCGTGATGTCGTGTATCACTACTGCGTGGTGCACGTCAAAAGACCCCAGGCTAGCGGTTGTACTGCACTGTCTAAATTGCTCATCTACAGCTGAGACACCCGACGCCCACTGAGGCGGAATAACTCCAGGCTGTATAAACATACACCAACAACCAACACGAATGACATTAAATGTAATAAGCAGCAGAACAGGACAACGGTAAATGAAGCGACTGCCGCGAAAGGTTGAGAATGACGGCGCCTATCATGAGTTCCACCTCCAACGTATGGCAGCCTATGACCGGTGCTCTAATCGCGGATGTTCACAACAGCCGCATTGTCATCTATCGCGGAACAGGGAACGACATATCGTCCCTCTACAACGTTTAGGTTCTTCATTTTGGGAGGGAAGGGGAAGGGGGTTATTCAGGAAGAAGCAGGAGCCCATCAGACAATAAGGCCATCGACGACCTTAAGAACAATCATGTTGTTTCATGGGTCACATTGACCGTGCGCTGGTGTAGCATCAGCAGGTCCTAAGCCCTAACTGATGATCGACACAGCTTACATAGGAAACGAGCCAATTCCATTCCACTCCATTCCGAACAAAGGAGGCATCTAATTCACATTTTATTCCTTCCAGCGCTGCCGCCGTACCATTTCCGTTCCGTCCAGGGGTTGCGCAAACGAGGTATACTTGCGGAATCATTCGAAATCCGGAATGGCAACTCCGCAACGCTAGCGGTATCACAGTGTCACCATGATGTCATAATGTCAAGTGACCTCAATGTCACGTGACCTCAGTGTCACATGACGTCACAGTGTCAGGGGAGGTCAGTGACACGTGAAGTCACAGTATCACGTGATGTCACAGTGTCGCGTAAGTGAATTCGCAAGTTTTCACTAAATTTAGCGAGGAATTACCTCCGCCAAATTTCCCATAGGATGTGCAGCTCCTTCCCTTCATTTTACGGAATGTCTAGGCCAGGCCATTTTCTAAAGGACGTCATTAAAACGAGCGATGAAGAATCTGGCCGCCTCTGGCAACTACTTAGGAGGCCGTCAAACTTCATTTCTGTCAGTACGTAGAACGCCGCGTACGCCAAGTGCAAAAATTCGCACGTGTTGTGTTTGCGCTAATTGTGTCGTGCAGCGTACACTATAATTATATAAGAAGTCTTTTTTAACCTCATTACTGGTATTCTTTACTTTTAACTTATTGGAATCTGGATTACTTATACTAAAAAGAAAACTGTCTCATAAATACATGAACACAAAAAGAAAAAAAAAGAACAGCCTTTCCACTCTGGTGAAGAAGGAAGAGCAGCGGAGCTGTAGCTTCTGTTCTCGGCGGAGGCTCTCCAGGCGAGCGATCGGCTCTTCTTTCGCAAGGGGATCTGAAGCGCTCGACGCAGTGGAACTTTAGGCGATAGTGGCTTCGCGGCGGTTGCGAAACCATTTGCGCTGCTGCGCACATCGGCGCTCGTTCCGTTCGCGCTCTTCTTCCTCCGAAGAAATGTTGCCACCCTCCATGAGCGACGGCGGCAAGCAGACAATCGGCAAACACAACACTCTGGACAGCTACCGCCATCTATGAGCGACGGCGGCAGCCAGAGTGTTGTCTCGTCCACAGGTGTCGACATTTGTTTGGTACCGGACACGATCCTGGGGAAACTAGCCCTTAACAGCTCCGCTGTAAAAACACTTTACAACTCTTAGTGCCCATTTGTGAGAGACAAGTACGTAAAAGACTCGACACGCACGGATGGGCGCACAATATTTTTAATCGTTCCTGAATTAAAGCAAGCTTTAAATGAATATTCAAGCCAGGTGGGTATATACCCAGTTACACCCTCTAAGCGACGCACTCGTATCGAAAAAGCTCCCTGTAGTTGTCCGAAGCCCGTTCAAATACATAAGCGGTGCAATAACCTTCTGGCTGCAAAACAAGAAGAAAAGAATGTTAAACAGTTTGAAACATATAGAGCTCTAGGTCAGATTCAACTCTTTAAAGGGACACCAAATAGAATTTGAAAGTTAACGTTCTGCGACGACGCCGAGGAAGCCAAGGTGCTTGCTTTGTGAGATGGTTTTAGATCAAAGTTTTCCTTTCGACAAAAGAGTGCCAATTGTGATTCGAACCGAATAGCGAGCTGCTTCGAACATTTTTCTTTGCTTCGACCATGCTATTCGATTCGCTCGTTTTGATCATGCTTCGGACATCAATGGAACATGCCCGAGGCGCGTCCCTCTATCCTTGCATCGTGTCTGCTGCGAACGCGGTGTCTTTCGTATGCACGTATCTCCTTCATGGCCCCTGGTGATAGGTACAGAAACGCTTGGAAGTGAGAAAGGGGAAGCCAGGTTTTCGTTCTTGTTTTTAGGCTAGGTGGTGCAAGCCACCGCCCGTTAGAAACAAAACAAAACACGCCGAAGACACTTAAGATTGCTTACGTGTAGGAATGCGAAAGCATTCCTACACGCTGCGCATTCCTACAAGCAGCGCACCACGTCTTCCATTTGAACACGGCCCTCCGGCGGTGACGTCACGCTCCCCCACTGCGCAGGCGCGGCGTATCCCGCCGGCTTCACGACGGCTTCCGTGACGAAGCATCTGAGTTGCTTCGCTTTTCTATGTGTTTTATTTCTGAGGCGCGTCCTCAAAAGTCGGTCATGCGAAAACTGTCTTTACACGTGTTCGAAGCGCATACATATGCATAGAGTAAACATGCTTCGAAGATGCATGAGGTGATCATGTCCGCAAATGATTGTGTCATTGTGTCTGTAGCGAGCACCGTGTGTCTTTTGCATGATGTAGGATCAGTCTGACTGCAGGTTTTTTAGTGTGACCGTAATATCGTCACTCCACAAATACTTTTTTTTTTGGGGGGGGGGGGGGAGAGGGCGATCATAGAAAGTTTGATTTGAAAGCCATACAAGCCTTCTCTTTGGGTATGCACTTTGCGGAATCGTAGGCTTGAGTTCCAACCTTGCACACGGATTCGGCATGTGAATACTTGAGTTTGTAGTACACACCGTCTGCCACATCCTGCGTTAGATGAGATCATTAGACGCATATGTATATACTTACGTGGATCCGAAAGGTCTGGCTGAGATACATCTCCGTTGTTAGTATACGATCTATACTGCGTTTCAAACTCTTTCTATACACTCTACAATAAGGAAAGAAAGAGGCTTTAATTTTCGCCGTGAAGGTGGCTGGACAGCCAGGCTGTGGTATCACCTGCAACGATTGCCCGCTGCACTGAAGACCCTTTTATGGCATACGCCACCAGGTGGTGCTCCAGTCTTTGACGTGCGAGAGAACTTACGGTTTATAAAAAGAATGAACAAAGGCCACCAAAACACCGCTGCTTGAAATGTAGATGAAACGTTTAACCACCAATTATCGAGGTGAACGCCAAAAGAACGAAGGAGTGCGAGACCTGTTGAAATGTTTCGAGCATTCTTGTAAACCAACCAGCCTCCTCCAAGATGTAATATTGTACAGCCGAAGGCCCTACTTAAATTTCAGACTTTGTTGTCCGTGTAACATTTATGCTTTCTAGCACTGGTGACATAAGCAAGCTCAACAGGCTTGCAAAGACGGTGCGACCGGAAGTCGCTAGGGACGCAAGCGGCAGTTCAGGTATGTAAACAGCAAAAGGGTCTATACCAAATGATTGACGAAAGAAAAGTAAATGCACTGTACCAAAACGTTTTTATTTATAAAAGACTTCGTACGCTGCCGTTGCCGCGGCAGCTTATGCGACCCCAATCTTTGCCGAGAAACGCATGCGGGGAGCGCTACACGCTTGGCATTGTTAACGGGGCCTAGTGACGTCACTCTCCACTTCGTACTCTGCCGTTGCCGCGGCCGCTTATGCAACCGTAATCTTTACTAAAAACGCATGCGGGGAGCGACTTATCATCGTTCGCGCGCGCCTTATAATCTGTCACGTAATTTTGACACTTGTTTTGTGGTTTTCTTATTGAAACAAGTGTTAAAACCACATGGTAAATAATAAGGCGTGAGCGAACGGTCATAATAAGGAGCGCGCGTGGGTTTCCTTTTAACGGACACGAAAGAACCCGACCTACGAGTTATATAAAGCTTGGTTGTAAAAACATCAATGAGTTCGCTTTTTTGCCCAAGACGAGGAGCT